>QTSX02005319.1:0-50875 GCA_014839935.2 Entomophthora muscae
TGCAGCTGCAATTTCTCTAAGGGACATAAGCTTCCCTTGCTTTTCAACCATTTTGAGAATAATCTCCAGAGCAATTAGTTTTCTTCTGCGTCTTGCAGGCTGATTGGCTGGGGGAGAGATGTGTTCATCTTGGGAACTGGTCAATGCCATCTGATTGGCTGTTTTGGGGTCCTGGGCTCTCTGGGTGACCTCATGGCTAAAATGGCTTGTTCTGGATGCCATTGCTGATAAGAGATTTGGGTTGGCAGCTGCCTGTGCATGGTGGGTAAACAGGGCCATACTGGAAGTTGCAGGAGAAAGAACAGACTCCTGGGTGGGGCTTGTGGAGGGGCCTGCGGGTTGGGAGTGGTCATATACAGATGCTTCACTGTTAAGAGACCCTGCGTAGCCCTGCATGGTTTTGTCAAGGCCAGGGAACAGCTCATTGACTTGGTTTTTATTGAAAGAAGACATAATAAATTTTTATTAAAATTTTAAACTCAAGAAGAGGAATGTATATTTTAGTCAATTTTATTGTTATATATGTTAATTTTGTGAATATTATGATCTAAATTTTAGCTGTCCTAAATTGGAATATGGTGATTTTTGAGAATGCCTATAATTACTAAAAGAATCAGAACAAATCCACTCTAGATCCTTTAGCATCCTTTTTGAGACACCAATAAATTATATTTATTTCAAATTCCTTGCAATTATAATTTGAAACTTGGTTCTTGGATTTTGACAATCCTGCAATTTCAGATTTGTTAAGTTTTACATGATGTCTATCATTTGTTTGAAATACAGGAAATCTCAAATTGTACATTAGAATCCTGCATTTCTGATTCATTTATCCCACATTTGTTTGCTGGGTTTTGTCTTTTGCTAGTTGAGTTATCTGCTCAAGAGATTTGAAATTTGCCAATTTAAATAAATCAAAAAAAGTCAAATTAAATGTTTGATTTTATTAAATATTTTATTTTTCACTCAGCTGAGTTGCCTGCTAAAGTGATTTGAAATTTGGACCAAGGATTTGACAATCCCGCATTTTTACTTTCAGGTTCTGAATTTACAGTAGGATTGATATTTGATATAAGGAAGCTCTGGATATTTCCCCAACAATAAGATGATTTGCACTAAATCACATTGACACCACCAGTGGTGTTGTGATTAACCAAAGTGACAAGTTTTTCCTATTTTAATAGAAGCACTTTTCTGGGGATAAAATTATTGATGAGTTCCACTGCCAGTACACCAATCAATTAAACATACACAAGAACAAGATAATGTGCCCTGCACTGGGTAACATGTAAATTGACCCCATGTCATATTTCATGCCCAACTATGGGGATTAAAGTTGGCAGTCTGAGGATAGAACACAGGTCAAGCAAGATTCAGAAGCACCAGATGACATCCTGGCAAAAAAACAGTAAACTCTATAAGAGATTCTTCAATAAGGTATTGAAGGTTTGAATATATTACCTAGTCTGTTACAGAACCTCTTTGTATTTAGCTAATCCAAATACTAGATTCTTCTTGTCTGTCAGGAAGCCAGGCGTAGGTAGAGGCATTGGGTGACTTGGGACAGGGTACCGCCGGGCTAGTGGGTAATTCTCACTATAGGATGTGTACCAACTTGATAATGTAAGATAGGGACCGCCTGAGTAAGGACCAATGGCCAGAGTTGGGCACTATGGAGCCCATCAAGACTGTCAGAGTAATGTAGAGTACTTCAAACATCTGTGTGGACGTGGTCTCAGCAGCAGCAGTTTCCATTGGGCGGTCAGGTTGTGGAGTCAGAGGCGTGGTCATTGGAACCAGGTAGGCAGGCAGATAGTTGTACTTGTCCTTGAACAATCTTGGTAGCCTCATGTACCACTTTCCTTTGTGTCCTATAGTTTTGGTATCTTGAGTTCCTGTCAAGGGATCAGCAATTATTATGTTCTCCAAGTTGAACTAGGAATAGGCAGGGTTTGGGTGTATTTGGCAAAACACACTGGTCCAAAGGGTGCTCCAGGGGGACAGTATAGCACCAGTAGTGGGTCAGCAGGCTGGTCTCTAGAGAGAGTGAGCAACTTGTTGTCTACTTGACTAGAGTTGAGATGAAAGATCACTAAAACTAAATAGGGTAGAATTTTCTGGAACCAGAGGTTCATAAATCTTCATTATCAAAAATGACAATATGGTCATCCTCCATACCGCCAGGGTTTTTATACCACATGATTTTGCTCCTTCAAATTTTGCGGACTTCCGGTCTGTGAGCATTTTGCCGGCAGGGCATGGGCCTTGGGACAGGGCTTCAAGTACAGCAGATCCTAGTTGGGCCAGCTCTGGTGAACAGAAGTGGTGATACTTTGTTATGTTGCTTCTATTCACTACCTCACCTGAGCCAACCAATTGTTTTATTAATTCTGGGCTAGAGACTGGCAGCAGTTAGTGCTCATTGGCAGGGCCAGTATCAGGCCTTGTCTTAATCTCCTCTATGCAAGCCATAAACTTTTTGTCAGTCTGGGTCCTCAATAGCACAAGGCTGGTAGCAATCTGGTGACCATTTGGGGAATCTAATTTAACAAGATGATGGGTTGCGGAGTAATTCAACAACTCAAGTCTGTGACTCAACAGGTTGGTGAGTCACTGTTCATCCTGGTTGGTGCAAGTCATCTCCAGAGGGCCATGGTTTGATTCCAGGGTTTTCAATAAAAGTATTGAGATGTAATTCTTGACATTTTTAGTAGCTTGTGGACTTTTCTTTACTTCAACAATAATTACTAGACTGCTGGTACATGTTGATAGAGTACAGATTATTTTTTATGATCTCTTGTCTATGTGATCACAACCAATAGAACAAATAATTTCCCCCACATTGCTAGGTAGCTGTCTGTTGCCATACAGACATATTTACAATGGAATACAATAGCTCCTATATGAATAAAGATAAATACATTAAGACACAAAATCTTGACAGTGGTACTCACTATAAAGCTGAGTTAATTGTAGTTTTAAGTCAAGGCAGTGTCTTTTCCTTAGCTCCAGCTTTGCAAATAAGCATATGAGATATATTAAAACCAGAGACACAAGCACAATGAAGTCCTCTACCTTGCTATTACTTCATTCAGGGCTCCTTTACTGTCAGTTAAAGATGTTTACCTAGACCTTGCTGACATGACATTAATATACATCAATTTAACTGCAGTATTGATGGGGTACAGATCTATATAGGCATCCTAGTACAATGTACTATTTTTCTAATAAAACCCAACCAGACTTTGATTAAAACATGCTCTACACCAACCATGGTCTGAAAGCAATGAAAAGCACATATAAAAAGTACCAGGAGGCTAATAGAATTCATCTTAGTACTCTATTGCAGAAATAAAAAGCTGCACCAAGAGTGTTCCAGCTTACTTTGTGCATCTCTTCATTCAATACATAAATCAACCAGAAGCCAGAAAAAGTTTGGATCTTATAGAGCTAAACAGCCTTTGTTTCAAAATAAAGAAAGTAAACAACAACCTAATTAACTGCCTCAATATAAGCTCTGTAGCAGTAAATATCTTTATTGATAGTTGAATTGGACTACCACTCTGTATACTACAGTAGTTTTAAAAGCTATGGCAACAACCAAATACCTCAGATTTAAACAAAATGATTTCAGATTTAAGCAAAATCCAAGTTGCACAAGATTCAGGATTCAAATAATTTAAACATTTTTGGTTAACAAATGAACTTTCAAACAATAAACAAAATTTCACTAGCCCATTATAAAAATATATAGCAAATATCAAGTGGCATAGTTTAAACCACAAAGAAAATAAACTGACGCAGAAAGTGAGATGGATGGATGCTGTTCCAGAGAATGTGTCAGGGATCCAGTCTTGTGTGGCTGGCCTGTCGTTTTCTGGGGTAATTTGGGCCAGGTTTTTTGCAGGTAAAGCCCACCACAAGAGAGGAGCCAACTTAAAAAGGTAGGAGAAGGACTTCCCTACCAAGGACCACAGGCTGACATCTGGGATTATAGTGTCAATTGCCCCTGTGAGGATGATGTACACTGTTGCAACTGAGCCAATGAGGATTCAGTATTTGAGTTGGGGAAAACAACAGTCTAATAGAAAAGACAGGAATAATAAGAATAAAGTATTGTTTATTGCTGAATAGTACAATTAATATACAGTATGGGAAAGCCACTGGGCCACAAGGGGGTGGCATGATGGCACGCTCCATGTAAATATTGAAGCCAAGGAATAACTTGTGTGGGATCAGCAGATCAAATTGGTAGTGCTCCTAATTAGGAAGAAGTACTCACAATTTGCCATTGCTATAAGAATGGCCCATGTTGTTAGATATGTCAAGGGGAAACTCATTTAGCGCCCCCTGTGTATTATAAGATACATTGGTAGGCAAGTCTGAAAACTTGGTTGCAACACCCCCCTTGCCCTCTGCTTGTTGTCAGACACCAGGATCAGAGTCTGCAGAAGATCTGGGAAGGTCCGCACAAACAACCTTTGTGTGGGGATGGTATGGCAGGGGCGCAAGCAATAATGGTGAAGCTTTTTGGTGTTCCCTTGGGCGTCATCCAGCTGGTAGGTGTGGTTGTCATTGACTGCAGCTATCTTGAAGGGCCCCAGGTGATTGGGTTCCAATTTGGCTGAATTGGGGTTGAGGGTGTAGACAGGGTCACCTACAGCATACCTGGCTTCAAGGTGTTTGGTCTCTCTTTCAATTTTTTTGTGTTCAATTTCTGGCTTTGACACTCCATTGGTTTAGGGATAGAGTCATCAACAGGGGGCTTCCTGGGAACTGTAGACCATAGCTTCCCCTGTTCAACTCCTGTCAGACTGTCAGGCGTTCCAAAAGCCAAAGCGCTGAGGCTGAACTTGGTGCCTCTGTTGATTCTTGCTTGTAAGATAAGTAGAGCGGTGGGCAAGTGTTCAGTCTACACAGTATTGGGGTGCTCCTGGGAGATCTTGGCAATCAGTTGAACCAGGGAGCCATTTAATTGCTCTATGTTTCCATTGGCTTGCGGATGATAGGGGGTGGTGACTATTTGTTGGAGGGCATTCTTGGCGTATTACAACTTCATGACCTGCCCAACAAGTTTGGGGCCACCATCTGTGATGAGACACTTGGGCTGTGTGACAGATCCAGGAAATTCATGCTTGCTTTTTCATTATCCTGGTCTGACTCTTTTACAATTTGACAGAGAATCCTTAATGTAAGCTTCAATAAGCTTGGATCCCAGGTAAGCAATATTGGCATAAAACTTGTTGCCATCTGGTGATCACTTCCACGTTTTTCACTTCCCATAGTCTTAGTTGCAGACTATCTCTTTCATTCCATGATAGTCTTATTTCAGTTAAAAGCCAAAAACACAAAGCATAAAAATATTGAGGGGAAAGCAACCATTGTCACACATAAGTATCATTTTTATTAATTATTATCATGTTTCCATTATATACCAATTGGGGTACATTTAGCTGAATACCCCTCCAGTTCCAGAATCACACCTGGATTCCCATCACATGGTTTATGACATAACAACGTCATCCAATCCAGATCTTTACCAAAAAGATCTCCACACTCTTAACCTATAAGAATGTGCTCTAATACATTCCAGAATCACCTGATTCCTTCTGTGGAAATGTATTGCTTTGGCTTAAAGCATTCCAGACTCCTGGCGCCAAAACTCTGTGGAATATAAATATTCTTATCCAAGCTATCCTTGTTCCAACTGGGAAACAGTTGATCAATCCTGAATGCATAGACACCATTGTCTACATTTAGCCGTTTTTTTGCATTTAATGGTTTTTTGTGTTAAAAACCCATTAAAATGCTTTGAAACTCAAACCAGGCGCCACTGTGGCGCCCAGGAACTTTCCCAGGCAGCGCCCCAGCACCTGAAATATTCACTGCCTGGCGCCTCAGTGGTTTACAAATCAATTAGGCAGCGCGGCGGCGCTTCTAACCTAATTAATTTGCCAAAACAGCGCTTTTAACCCAAAATTTGGGGGTTTACTTTTAGCTAACCTTAACCAAACTTCTTGACACAGTCAAGGCAAAATAAAAAATATAATTAAATCTTTATTAATTATATTCCCAGCATATATAATTACATTTCCCATTTAATTAGATAGTTTGAAGACAACAAGTCTTTACTTGACAGTCAAGTCCATTTTGGCCCTATGATTAAATCCTCATCAATCATATTCCAGGGTATCAATTAATTAACCTTCCCAGTTAATAAATTGTGTTTGAGAAACCTAGCCTCATAATCTGAATTGTTCATATTATTCATTTCCGCCCTCAATTGGTACAGCCTAATTGATTCCTGGGTAATCCATTACTACACTGGAAAGTCTCTCCGAGGCCAATCCTATTGTTTTGAATTTCAACCTATGAAATTCATCATAATTCAACCTCTTTGTGAAACCACAGCCCAATGTGACTTTAGTACAGTCACAAGCCACCCAAAGCTGGCCACAATTTACTTGTCAATGAAGCAGGTGATGGTGGTGGTGATATGGTTAAATGTTGCCCAAGCCACTGGCCAATGGATGAAATAGTTGATGGCAGTTAAAATGTATTTCTTCCCCAGTCTGTCTTCAGGGAGAGGCCCAGCATCATCAAGAGCCCACTTTTTGAAGGGTTCTATGGCTTTGATAGGCAGGACAGACTTGAGGGTGCAGGTTTAGACATGTTTTTTTCACACAGCACATACATTTCAAGGAGATCCAAGATATATTGGCGCATACACGGCCACCAAACCCCTTTTTTCATAATCTCAAAGAGGTTGCATCCTCTGATGTGACCCAAGGTGCGGTGGTAATGCAATATTATGTTGCCTTGTTGTGTGGTGGGGATGTACAGCATCTTCTCACCTGTTTCTGCTCAATAATAGACATTTCCAGCATCAGTGGTGAATTGGCTTTTGTTGTACTTCAACTTGGAGATGGTTACTGAGTTAAGGCCTTTGTAACAAGTTGCTTCAGGGCAAAGATACAGCATTGGTCAATCTGGATCCAAGCCATCATCCCTGGTGATAGACGCTACATAGAGCTGTGAGAGGGTGTCAGCTGTGACAAGTTCCTTTCCAGGCTTTTACTTGATGCACAACTGGTAAGGAGATAGGCACTCAATTCAGCCTGCTTGGCGGCATGTCAAGTGGGACTGCATGTTGAAGTGCTGAAGTGACTTATGATATGTCAGGACGCGGGGTGGAAAGGTTGCCCCTTCCAAGTAACAGCAATATTTCTCAACACAGTGCACAATTGTGGCCAACTATTTATCATGTATTGGGTAATGTTGTTCCAAGTCAGTAAGCTTCCTGAACTCATACGCCACAAGGAGGTAGACGCCTTTGTCAGTTTCTACCCATAGTACGCCCCTTATGGCTCTGTCAGAGGTGTCAGTCTCAAGTTTGTACTGGTGGTTGCAATTGGGAAACTGTAATACAGGTTCAGCTGTAAGTTTTTTGCTTTAAAGTCTCAAAGGCTTGGTCTCTGACAGGGGTCCAATGGAAGCGCTGTTTAGTGTTTAGGAGCTTGGTGAGAGGTGCAATTAGCTCTCTGCAATTGGGGATAAACTTGAGCACATAGGCAACCATTCCCAGGAAGGTATACACCTGACCCACATCAGTGGGAGGCAGCATGCTGGTGATTGCCTTGATTTTGGAAGGGTTGGGCTTTACCCTTGGGCAGAGATGTTATGCCTAAGGAACAGCAGCTCTGACTTGAAGAACTTGCATTTAGAGGGTTTAGCTTTTAGCTGATTTTTTCAAAGGGTGTCAAGGACAGCACAGAGGTGTTGGAGGTGTGTGGTTTGATCTTGACTGAAGACAATAATGTTGTCAAGGTACACAACCACACATTCCCCAATCAATTCCTCAAATGCTTTGTTCATCAATATGGCAAAGCTGGAAGGAGAATTGGTCATCCCAAAGTTCATGACCCAAAACTTAAACAACCCGTAGCATGTGAAGAAGGCAGTTTTTGCTTCATCTCCTGGTGCAATGCAAACCTGGTTGTGCCCCGTGGTGAGATTGATCTTGATAAAGACCTTTGCACCCACAAGTTTGTCAAACAGGTTGTCAACCAACAACAGGGGGTACTTATTCTTAACTGTCAACTCATTTAAGGCGCGGTAATCTGTGGCCAGGAAAAGGGACCTGTCTTCTTGACATCAAAGAAGACAGCTGCTCTGTATGAAGAAAGCAAGAGGTGAATGAAGACCTTTTCAAGCGCGTCAACAAGGTGCTGGCAGAGGGTCTCATCTTCTTTTGGTGTGAGACAATATAAAGGACATGCTTTGGGTAACGGCCCTTGAAGTTGTACAGCATGCTAAATCTCTCAGGGAGGAGGTAGTTGGTCCAGTGTTTCACTGAAAACATCCTTGTATTCCTCAAGGAGAGCAGCAAGTGATGGTGGAAGTGGAATAGTCAAGGGAGGGGCCACAGGTGATGCAGAGTGGATAACTTTGACTGAGCATTGGTTGAAGTCTAGTTTCCCCCCTTGAAATTGTACAAGCCTGTTTTGGTTATTCTGACAAACACAGTATTGTGAAGAAGCTTGCTCATTTCAACAGGATAGATATGAAAGCTCACCCAATTTCTATTGAGGGTGATAACAGATGGATCACAGTCAATGTAGGGACAGTTGTGATAAAGCCAGTCAAGGCCAGCAATTACATTATGGCTGAGACCTGTCATGATTGGCCCGGAGAGTTTCTGGACGTTCTTTATCACAGAGAAGGGGACTGTTTCATGGGTAATTGCTACTCTATAGGAATCAGCTACTTGTACTGCCTTGAATCTGCTTAGCACACAGTCTAACTGTTGAGAGTCAGCAAACACCTGGTCAACCATGGTGTGGTTGGCCCCAGTATCCACCAATAGTTTGTGGGTATTACCACAAAAATGAAAGGGATAAGCCAAACAGGTTACTTTATTGAGAGAGTGGCTTGCTTTAAGTACAGGGTTGTCACTATGAACCTGGAAGACGTCAAGGGTTTCAACTTTGTGTACATTGTAGTTGCAGGGATTTTTGGCGGGGAGGGATTGAGAGTGAGGGTCAAGTGGGGTTGTAGAACCTCTTGTTGCTACAACCCCCAGGCTTTTCCCTGGTCCTCAATTTTTGCTAGCTGAGATCTATCCTTGCAGGGGCGGTTAATCCCATTTTCCTGCTGGCAGGGCTGACAGCAGCCTACTTAGTTTTGGGCGCTGCCAGGTGTTGCATGAGGTTGAGGTGGAGCATCATTTTTGTGGCGGAAGACCATCAAAGCCTGGTTGTTGGCCTCTAAAATGGCTTTGTAACAGTCATCAATGGAGGTGCAGCAACCTATAAGGACCCACTTACAGATATGGGGCTTAAGCCTCTCAACTATTAGAGTCAAAAGCATAGCATTTCTGTTGGTCACAGCTTCAAGGGCAGCAGCAAGAGCTTGTTGCTAGATGGCAAGGTACTCAGGAACAGAACCAGTTTTTTTGATTGCTAGAAGAGGAGTTCCCACAACAATAGGGGAGAAGATTTTTCTGTAGCAGGACTTGGTGGCGTCTCGGAATGCTGCCCAGGTAACATCAAGTTCCTGGCTGGCCCAGTTGGTGAACCACACAGCGGCAGGCCCCGTAAGGCAACCAGACACAGTGGCAACCCACATGGGCTCAGGGAACTGACAGATTTGGAAGGCAGGTTTCAGTAGATTGGAGCCAACTGACAATGTCAGCTCCTTTGATGCCACCGGGAAAGAATTCTAGCTGAAGGTTGAGCATGCGTTGGGACAGATCTGACTGAGGCAGGGTGACACTGGCGTCATGCTGTCTAAGGCGGAGAAAATTATACACACTTTTAAGAACTAGCTGGTCTTGGTAAATAACGTACCAGTCAGGAATGTTCCTTTGGGGATTGGAAGGAAAGTCTCTTGATGGGGAGTAGCCATACAGCCTGTACTCTGTCCTTTCTTGGGGGGAAATTATTTTTTTTTGGGTAGGTTGTAACCCTACTGCTGCTACCACTGTTGCAACTGAACCAATGAGAATTCAGTATTTGAGTTGAGGAAGATAACAGTCCAATAGAAAGAACAGCAATAATAAGAATAAATTATTGTTTATTACTGAATAGTACAATCAATATACAGTATGGGAAAGCCACCAGGCCACAAGGGGGTGGCATGATGGCACGCTCCATGTAAAGATTGAAGCCAAGTAATAACTTGTGCTGGATCAGTTGGTCAAATTGGCAGCGCTCCTAAATAGGAAGAAGTGTTCACAATTTGCCATTGCTATCAGAATGGCCCATGTTGTTATATACGTCAAGGGGCAACTCATTGAGCACCCCTGGTGTATCATAAGATACATTAGCAGGCGAGTCTGGAAGCTTGGTTGCAATAACACAATCCCAAATAGCTTGCAAGTGTGGTCAGTTGGGAGGTCAGGTAAGGAGGTGGACATAGGATTGGGGGTCACAGGTGGTTTCATGCAGAGGTTGTAAGCAGGAAGGTAGTTGAACTTTCCTCTAAACAATTTGGGTGTTGAGAATATTTATGGGCCTTGACATTTGTATATAACTGAAGATTTTATTTGGGCCAAAGGATATAGGTCAAGTATTTTCTCCAGGGTGTAGTCCTTATTATTTAGGTTTCAAAGGATAATCTGTGAAGTGGACAGGACTAAAGGGAACACCTGGAGGACAGAAATCTGCAAACAGAGGGACAGGAGGGCTGGGAGATCTTGTACTGAATTGATAAATGGCAAATACAAAAGAAGGCAGTAGCTGTTTAAGCCAAAATAACATAATCTTTATTCAAAAATGGTGATACAGTTTGGGTGCTGAATCTAAAGACATATATAGCATCCTGCCTCCAAACTTAGTCTTTTCCATAAGGGCTTCACCAAAATATTGAGAAAAATTTAGGCGGATGGCCAGGAGGCCTGGGTGTAGGAGCAGCAAAATTTAAACTGCAGCTGGGTGTTCTCTCATTGGTTGGAATGTCCAAATTGGTCACTTGATTTTCTTGATTTTAGCCTGTGGTCATGGGATTGGGCCTAAAGCCCATGTTTCCTTTGGCAATTTTATTTTATTGGTTACCCAAGAGGACTCCAAGTTCATAAAGTTCACAGAGGAACTTTCTCTGCCTTCATTAGGCAATTTGTGAAGCTCCTTGTCAGGGACCCACTTGAGAGGGAACATGTTTCCAATCTGATGAGCCAAGGCCCCTATGTTAAGCCCTGCTATGACTGAACCAATGGGTGCTGTGACCATAGCCAGGTGGCTGAAGTGGCCCAGATAGGAAAATCCACCCATCATTGAGCTGAACTGGCCCAACAGATAGTATCTTATCAAGTACATCAACAGATAGAATGATGTGTTGTGTCATGGCTCATAACAGAGTCTATCTGAACTTCCACAGAGGAGGCAGGCAAGTCTGGAAGGCCAAGTACAAAATAGGCGCAATTCTAACCAGATAGTTGACTGCAATAGCTAGGGAGCACCAGCTCCCAGTATGGGGCACAACCTGGTTAACCAGCCCCAAAACTGTGATATAGACAAACCCCAACTTACTGAAGTCCTGGGCAGAAGGCACAGTTGGCAGGGGAGGAGTAAGAGAAATCTCCAGCACAGAGGGCAAAATGATCACTCTTGGTGGCCAGGAGGGAGCAGATACATAAGGTTGTAAAGTGTAGTGGAGTTACAAATAAATGAAAATAGATCAGCTATATTGGTGAAAAATTAGATAGTTTTTGCAAGAAAATGATGAATACTGAGCATAAAGTTGTTTATTTTGATGAGGAGTGCCTTTTGGGGAAGATTCAAATATGGAATTAAGAAAGAAGAGAAGTATTTTTTTATTTTAATAATACTTTAGAATTGTATAGCTTTAGCTGTGTCAGAGATTTAATTGGATTGAACCTAGGGGTTAGTCATGTGCAGGATGGTTTTGAGTTGCTGGATACTTGGTCAGTCATGTGATTTTATTTGGTTACCATTCTTGGTATGTCAAACAGTATATTGGAAAGGAACTGAATTGGGCAATGACTGTATGTTAGATGGGTTGGCAGTAGCAAGAAATTTTGTATATCCAGATCCTTGACACCCCCCTAAGGGGTTACTCTGGTACATCAGGATAGGGCTTTGTCTTGACAGCTGCCACCTGATGTTCCTGGAGTTGTTTTCTAGTTGGTACAAGTTGGTTTGAGTGTTCTCCTTTGCTAAGGAAGATGAAAAATCTGTTGTATTTCTTGGTGATGGGCTCCTTGGTGCCCTGGAACTTAACCAGGTAGGTGTTCCTGTCCAGTCTGTACTTGATGATTCTTCCTGATCTCCTGTGTACTGAGTCTAGCTTTTTCCTATTCCCAGCCAGGACCCAGACTGGGGAGCTGATGGGGAGCGGGCCCTCTGTAGAGGTTACCTTTTGTGTTTTGAGCCTTTTTGTTTCTGCTATTTTAGCTTTGAGGTGTATGTGTTGTAAATTTGGTACTTGTTCTACTGTAGGAGGTTTCCTGGGGAATTTTTACGTATGGTTGGTTGTTACAGATAACTATCTCTGGTTTGTATCTGCATGTTAATTCAAACAGTGAGTAGCCTGTCCCTTGATTGGTGTGGACCCAGGATACTAATAATGCATGTTTCACATATAGTGGCCATGTGTCTTTGACTTTGCCATCCATTAATTTCTTTAGGGTGCTGATAAGGCTACCATTTAGGCGTTCAACTCTGCCGTTGACCTGTGGCCTATAGGTCAAGGTTGTGGAATGTTTGATATTTTTTGCTTTAAAATTGTTGCTTACTATGTGATCTGATAACTCTATTGCTCCATAGGTTATGATGTAGTCTGGAGTACCATAGTCCACTATGATTGCTTTGTTAATAGGTCGGTTTATTGTCTCTTCTTTATGATCCTTTGTTGCTCAGCAGATGGGCCAGCATGTAGCAAAGTCAATGGCTATAATTAGGAAATGTTGTTTTGTATTATTTTTGGGGAAGGGTCCACTACATCCAGTCCCCAAACCTTGAATGGTTCAAGGTCAGGTACTGGGCTCACAGTTGGCTGAGGAGCCTTGGTGCTGGCGTATTTCTTGCACACTGTGTATTTTTTTAGACACTGATTATGTCTTGTTTAAGATTAGATAACCATACTATCTCTTTTAATGTGAGGTATAGATTGTTAGCCTTTGTGTGTCCTAGCAGATAGTGGTGTCTTAGTATAGTGTTGACTTTTTGTGTGAGTGGAATGTATGAAATGTGTTTGACCTTGATTATTTGGTATACTGTGCCATTTGATACATGGAAATATTTTTTGTTCCTTACTAATGTATTGTGGGTTAGATGATGTGTTGAGGTGTCTTTCCCTTTTTTTTATACGCAGTGTTATATAGGTTTGGCCAGTCAGGGTACAGGTGGTCAAGATGGTCCTCTCTTGGCTGGCATAGCCTAGAGAGAGCATCAGACATGACCAGCTCTGCCCCTTTTTGTATTTGATGTCCAAATTGAGCTGTTCCAGCAAGGACATCCATTTGGCTTGGAGCCGTGCAAGTGCGTTCTGAGTTTTGAAATAGATTAAGGATTTGTGGCCAGTTAGTACCTGGACGTTTAAGTGTCCTTAGAGTTAACATCTCCATTTCTTGCATGTGTGATATATTGCTAGCAATTTCTTGCCGTGTATTAGGTACCTCTGCTCAGTGTTGATTAGTTTTCTACTTTTATAACATACTGGCAGTAAGTCTTGCTGCCATGGCTGGTGGATGTGTAGGGCTGTGCCAATGGCAGTGTTGCTGGCATTCAACTTGAGCTTGTAGCACCTGTTGTTATTAGGGTATTGTAAGATTGGTGCTTCAATCAAAGCTTGTTTTAAAAGTTGGAAATTCTTGTTGCATTCTGGTGTTCAGATGAATTTCTTTTTGGAATTACCCTTGATTAGGCCATTGATTGATGCAGTGAGCCTTCTGCAGTCTTTGATTTATTTCCTTAGGTAGGCTACCATTCCAAGAAAGCATCTGACTTGTTTAACAGAGGTGGGGTGTTGCATGTTATTTATGGCTTTTATTTTATCTGGATCTGCTTTGATGCCACTGTCAGAGACAATGTGGCCCAAGAACAGGAGTTCCTTTTCCATAAATTGGTACTTACTTGGTTTTGCATAAAGTTTGTGCTTTGCAAGTCAATTGAGTGTCTTTCAGACATGTGTGAGGTCTTCCTCTTTTGTTTTTGAGAAATTATGGTATGATCAAGGTAGAATAATGTATTTGAGAGGCTATTCAGTGCTTGGTTCATCATGGTGATAATTGTTGCTGGAGCGTTGTTCATCCCAAAGTTCATCCCCCTACATTAAAAAGATCCAAATTGTGTACAGAACACAGTTTTTGGTATGTCCTTTTCTTTTACTTCAACTTGGTTATAACCTGAGGTGAGTTCAATTTCAGAGAAAAAATTGGCTCCAGAGAGTCAGCAAACAGATCCTCTATTAGTGGAAGGGGATATTTATTTACTGTGCTTGTATTTTGTGCTCTGTAGTCAGTTACTAGACACAGAGTGCCTTCCTTTTTCCTTTCAAATAATACTATGGGGTTCTTGTCCACCAGTCCCCAAGTGTGTCCTGGACCGTAGCCAGGGACTGGCTGGAAGGGATTGTCATTCTCTAGTAAGGAAAAATGTATCTCAGAAATATGTATAGAGGTCAAAATGGGCTTTTATTCACTATCAGAAGGAATATTCCCTTAGAAAACTTCTGGTATATGGCCTGGGGGATCAAGAAAACAATATGAATTTGCCAATACTTGGAGTCCTCCAACAATATCTTGGACTCCTTGTACTTAGTATTGGACTCCTGCACCTTAGTCTTGGACATCTGCACCTTAGACTTGGATGCCTGCTCCTTAAACTTGGACTCTGGTACCTTAAACTTAGACTCCAATGGTCTGTTCCAGCTCTGGCTTCCTACTTTTGGTCTTTGGCTCCTTCTGTAGCTCTTGTGGCCTTTGTAATCCACTTAATCCAGTCCCTGAAGAGTCTCAGATAGCTCTCCCCTTTATAGCCCCTTGTTTCAGACCAAAACCCTCTCTTAGAACTCTGGTCTTTCAAAGCTTAAACTATCAAATTTTCTCCTTCTATAATATATTAAGCTTTAAAACTTACTTCAGCCAATGAAAGCCCTGAATTCTATGTTTCCGCTCCTCATTTTTTAGGCTTTAACTCTTAAGTTAAAGCCCTTAAAAAACTGATCCATAGACTTTAGCTTGCAGCCAATCACACGCCTTGATTCAACAATTTTGCCAAAAAGGTTTCTCCGGATGACTTGCTCTTGACACTGTTCAAACCTAGGCTGTCTTGCTCTGGATAAACAACTGCTCCGCGTTTCAAACAATTTTGCTGTGATTCCTGTCATGTTCCCAGCAAATCTCAAGCGCTTCCACATATGTTTTACTTAGGCAAATTTTGACCCCTCAATTTTACAAAGTTTCTCTGTGTTTCTCTGTGTTTTCTCAACGTTTTGCAACTTTGAACCCGCTTGCTGCTTGTCCTCTTGCCTCTCCTAGTCATTCTTGGCAAAATTTGCTCTTTTGCCCTCACAGTTTCTTTGTTCTATTTCTGGCCTCTTTCTAGCTCCCTTCTGACTCAATTATCTTCTTTAAATAAATTTACAGTTCTAACAAACTGTAAGTATTAGTTCCTCCTCTTTCTTTTTGTTTATATGATATTATAACCTTTTTAATCATAATCAGGCAGTATTTTTTTATTATTTAACTGCTTCTTTTTATCCATTTTCCTCTCAAAAGACACTAAAATTAGCTCTTCCAGTCTCTGTATCCAGTATGGCTAGTTCCTTTGGGTTATCTCCTGGTCCTGCACTCAAATCCTCTCAGCTCGTCAGTCCTTCAGCACAAACTTCTGGTCCTTTGACCATCCTTCATTATGATCAGCTAGTCCTGCATCATAATCTTCTTGTTCTTCAGCTTATCCTCAACCAGTTCCTCAACAAATCCTCACTAGGAACTTTCTTAGTTCCCTCTGCACACTAAACCATATTGGTTACCACAATTCAATATAAATCAACAGTCTGTCAACTAGCCTTCAATGTGATCAAACAGTCCCTCTTGCTAGTCTTCTCTGTTAATTCTATGAACTACCTCAGTTCTTTATCTCAGTTCCTGTTACCAGAACTTGTAGACCCAGACATGAGTCTACATTGAACTGGTGTTTGAATGGGCCCTTGTAAGTGGCAATCTACTTAGGACATTCAACCATAGATCAATTTCTATGTGTTGTCTTTACTCACCCAGGTGATTAAGTTTGGGCTTTCAGTTGCAGAGTAATCAGCTCTACTTCCCAGAGGCCTGATCACGCCAAGTTCTTCAGCTTGCTTCCCCAAGCAAACTGCCTTGGTGAAACCTCTGAGCAAATCTATGCCCTCTAATGCTCACTTTGGGTTCCCCCCAAAGCTCCCATAGGGGCATAAACAAGGACACCCTACCAGTCTGTTAGGTAAGATGCTTGCTC
Organism: Entomophthora muscae; assembly: GCA_014839935.2. Classification (NCBI taxonomy): domain Eukaryota; kingdom Fungi; phylum Entomophthoromycota; class Entomophthoromycetes; order Entomophthorales; family Entomophthoraceae; genus Entomophthora; species Entomophthora muscae. The sequence goes on from QTSX02005319.1 coordinate 16,461, forward strand.
ACAGACCTTCTGTAAGAATTTAGGGTGCATAGAGCCCTCAGAGCTCTTCCCCTCCCTGGCAGCCCGCGTTACCCGCCAGGGGTCCAAAACCTACTCCCCCCAGACAGACAAAGTTCCCTGCTTGCTATTTCAATCTTCACCCTTCCGCAGCCACAGTTCCCTGCTAGGTGAAGAACTATAGCTCAAAGCAGCCAATATCTTCTGCTGGGTGGAGGTAATATCTGCCTCTGGTAGTCCTGTTACCTACCAGCCAGGCCTTACTTACCCTAGTAGTTCTATGTTATCTACTAGGCTCACCTTACTTACCCCTAGTAGTCCTATGTTATCTACTAGGCTCACGTTCAACAAACAACCCAACTTTTGCTTGGCCAACATTAGCCCTGCCTGCAAACCACCAAACATGCGGACCGTCACAATACTGCTGCCCCCCATGGGGATTCAGACAGGCAAATGAATCCATTTGTTAGATTGTCCTCAATATGTGTTTTGAGGGTTTGGGTCTCCATGGGAGAGAGTCTGTAGAGGGGTGCAGGTTTAGGCATGGCTTTACATAGGTTGATTCCATGTTTGACCTCCAATTTGGGGGGGGGGTAACTCTGTGAGTTCTTCTTTGAATACATGGGTGTATTCATTTAGGAGTGCCGCAAGTTCTGGGCATTAGATCTTGTTTGTTTGCATGTTATTGAATTTGGTGTACCTCATTATGTGGAGGGTACTATCTTTAGCTATATGTTCTGAGTCATCTTGGTTTATGACCTGGACAAATACTGTGTCTCTTAGAATGAGGTTGTTGGGTTCTTTGAGGATATTAAAATTGACTCTATTGCGTTTGATGGACATGGTTTTTGTTTTCCAACATACGCTGGGGTTCACTTGGGTGAACCAGTCCATGCCTGCTACAATGTTGTAGTTTATGTTGTTCATGGCAAGTCCTTTGATGGACGTTTGTATGCCTTGGAGGTCAATTCTGAAGGGAGTTGTTTTGCCTTTGAGTAGAACTTTTGATTTATCTGCCATTCTGGTGTATTTGAAGTTGGATTTGACAACTGGTATTTTGTACTTGGTTACAAATGGTTTGCTAACCATGGTGTGTTGTGCACCAGAGTCAAATAAAATTTTATGTGTATGAGATTTTTAAGTGCATGAATAGACAAGAAGTTGTGAGTGATCTTTAATTTTTAAGTTCATAAAAATGGAGGATCACAGGGCACATGGGATGCAAGCAGCAAAGTTTGTGCCTTGGTACAGTTTCTTATCAAGTTGGGGGGAGACAGGAGCACTTAAGCCTGTCCCCCCTCATCTTTCTCCTGTTCCTCTGTTTCAAGACCTTTGAGGTCAGAGAATTTGGGATCAGATTTATAGCAGGTTGCTACTTCAGCGTTGTTAACTTTGGCAGTGTCCTCTTTCTTGGGATGGGAGCGGTTTGTGCTTTGGCTACAATTGCCATTATTGCAATTGGAGTTGCTATTGCTATGATTGGTGTTTTGGCGTTTATTACCATTGGAGTTTTCTCTGACATTGCTGTTTGAGGCGCGGTTGCTGTTGTGTGCAGCATATTTCATGTTGGCTCATTTTTCCGCGCGCTTGGCTTCTGCAATAAGCGCAGGAATGGAGGTGTTAGCCTCTGGGCGCATAAGGGAAGCAACAGAGGGTTTTATTCTGTTAATGAATGATGCTCTGGTATGTAAATTGCCAACTTGAGCTGGGTTCTGGTTTTTGCAGTGTATTTCCTCAAATTCTTTGGCGTAAGCTGTGACAGTGGTCTTCTGAGGAAGATTGCTGAGCTGTATTGCAATGTCTTGGAGGGATTTGGTGATGCAGAAGTTGTGGGTGATGTCTGCTTTGAACTCTTCCCAGTTTTCAAGCTGGTTGTCAGCTTGTGAGCCAACCCAGGTGGCAAACCAGTTAGCTGTGGCCTTGTATAAGTGCTTGCTGGCTTCCTGGACCCATTTTTTGTGGAGAATGCGGCTGCCGCAGAGTTTAGCGCCAAGTAGTCTAGCCAGTTGATGATGTTTTCTTTTTTTTACCAAATTTTTTTTCAATAACAATCTAGTTGGTGTGGCAACTTTGCCTGTGGTAGGCAGTTGTGCGTCTGTTTGTGGTTGGAGAGAGTGAATGTATTAAATTATCTTGGTGCATGCTTTGGGCATGACCAGACCTTCAAATATGGTGCATCCACTAGGTATATCTTCATCAATGTTGTGGGCGTGGAAGTAAGTCTTCCAGGTCTCCTGGGATATGGCCTGGTTAAGTATGTGAGCAAAGGTGGGGTTTTTTGTTCAGTCATTTTCTCTTTCATTGGCGTGGTCATAAACTGTAGCTGCTACCAGTGATGAGGAGCACCTTTTGGGGAAGCTTCAAACATGAAATTAAGAAAGAAAATAAGTATATTTTATTGGATAATACTTTAGACTTATATAGACTTGGCTGTCGTGGGGATTCAGTTGGATTGAACCTGGGGGTTAGTCATGTGCGGGATGGATTTGAGTTGCTGGATACTTGGAAAGTCATGTGATATTTCTTGGTTGCCATTTCTGGTATGTTGAAACTTAATTTAGAAAGGCACCAAATTGGGCAATGACTGGATATTAGATGAATTGGCAGTAGCCAGAATACATGTACATCCAGATCCTTGACAATTTTAAGATGTCAACAGTGAGGAGGGCTTCTCCTCCTCACTACTTATTTTTACCGGTAATTTTGTGGCCTTTTGTGCCACCAGAGAACTGATGACATCAATTTCAGTTGAATTTACAATTTTCACTGGAATTTTCTTACTTGGGCCAGGAGGTGGGTGCTCATTGGTTGGTATAACATGAAACTTTCCAGAAAAGCAGCATGCTAAGGTGCCACAGTTATTTATAGATATCACAACCAATTGAGCACCCAATTGCATGATCAAACAATTACACTCTCAATGTACCATTTACCAAATGTTGAGAGGCCAAAATTTGATAATAGAATCAAAGCCAGGGATTTGAGGCTTGTGTGCCTCTCAAATCCCGGGCCATTTATTAGTTGAAAGAGGGGTTTTCTTGCTCTGGGAGATACTTGGTAAGGATTCCTGAGCTGTGAGGGTTTATGCCTCTAGAAAGGCCAGCTGATTGTCCAGGGCATTCTGGGACCTGAAATGTTGGACTAATCAACAAGGGCTCAACTGGAAGAGGTGGAGTGGTGGTGCAACCATAATAAAATTTTTGTCCCCAGTGACCTGAGGGGTACTTGAACCAACCATTAGCCAGGGACTCCTTCTGGTGGAAATCATCAGGGGAGGAATTGTGCCAGTCTGTAGTTAGAGTTGTATTCTCCAAGGCCAACATAAAAGATAAGAAGGGAACTAGAAACCAGAACAGCAAATAGCTTCCCTTCATGGATTCAAAAAAAGGATTTATAAGTAAGGATGGTAAATTTTAAATGTGGAGAAAACTTTTATTGCTTGAACAAGTAAGAATGGTAAAGATAGCTCACTTAAATACCCCAAAAGAGAGGCTGGAACTCTTAAGAGGATATTGGAATAAGAGGGGACTTATCAATTAGTTTCATGAAACTTATTGTTAAAACTAATACCTTTAATATATGGGCATCTAATTGAGACTTAATAGTCTGTACAAGATCATAGAACAAAGAGAGGAAACAAACACCAGCCACAATATCAGAGTTAATTAAGCGGTGTTCAGGCTTAAACTTAAAGTAAATTAAGTACAGAGTTGTATATGCAACTAGTGCCAATGGATCAAAGAGCAACAAGCAAGATGAAGGCAGCCAATCAGCTTTCAAGCGTATAGTGACATGGCTTAGTAAGTTATTCACAAAAGCAGAGGCAGAACTGAAGTTGTGAAGGCCATTCAAAAGCCAGAATTCAATATAAAAATGTATTTTGAGTTGATCAGGTGAATGTAGACTAACATTTGGCTTGTTTTTAGGGTTCCAGGTTTAATCAATATTTAGATTAAGGTCCAAGTTGTACCTGGTATTAGATACTTTATGGTTATCTGTTTGTGTTGATGTTGAAGGCTGTAAATTCATCATCAAATTAATGTAGCCAGGGAAGATTTCCCTGACACTCCTCCTCAGGCACAACCATAGTCAAACCTGCACTGGTATTTGGACTTTGGGACTTAACAGGGGCTTCAGCTTGCAGAGGCTCAGTCTCAGGAAAACGCGGGCGGGCCCTTGATCCATGGGACCGGCGGCCTTCAGGAATCTAGGGTCAGGGTTTGAATCCCACTCTTGGGCCTGGGTTCCCAGGGGGAAGAATTGTCAATCCTGACAGTATGTTATAATCCAATCAGGATTCATATGAGGCATCAACAGAAGGACCAAAATGAAACAAAACTTGAGCAATATAGTAGTGAGATTCCAAAAACAAAAAAATGAGGTCACACAAGATGTGTAGCATGAGCAGCCTAAAATAGAAAAATGACAGTTTTACAGCCAATCAACAGCTATTCAATTTAGGAACAGAGGCATTTATTCATTTTCATGGATCCTTATTTGTGTATAATGGTTTTGAGAACCTTCTAAATATTTAATGGTGATTACAAGAAAAATAAATCATAAAATTTCAAATTTCTACTTTTAGTGATTTTATCTTAGGTTTTATTTCAAGATGGTTTTCAACAGCAACATTTTCAATGGCGCCAGCAGTCAAGCCAACTTTGATGGAGGCAAGGCTCAGGGCGTGGAGGCACCTGTTTATACCCAAGCCTTTGAGACAGGTAAAAAGGAAGCTGACCTATACCTGACCCCTGACCCATATGGTTTTGGATTGTTCAATAGTCACTTTGCGTCTAGCTCTGCCCCTGCTTCATTACCCACTCAGCACAAGCTGCTAACCAACCATCCAATCAGAATGGCAACCCTGATTTGGAACAACTTCCTGTCACCAGCCAACCTGTCCCCCATCATCCAATCAGGTTTCATCTCCTGCAGCCTAGCGCCCCAAACACAGAATCATTACTTCCTAAGTTTTCCAAGAAATTGTGGCACCTAACCTCAGGGTCTGTCCTGGAAACAGATTGCCACCCAGTTGCAAGTTACCTGAGCTATTGTCATACAGGAATTCAATAACCTGATGAACAGGGGAATCTGATTGGGATGGCCAAGAAGCCCAAGAAGGCCCCAGAGTCCCAGATATATGAGGCATACCCAATCATGCTCAATCTCTTGCAGCAGGAACCCAAGCTTTCCCTAAACCAGGTCCAAAAATAACTCACACACCATGACATATGAGTTTCTGAGTGCATGGTGCAGCTCTGGATGTATGGCAAAGTGGCTTTGATCAGGGTGTTGACTAATTTTTGCGGTAACCAATGTGATGGCAGTGAAGATTCTCCATATGACACTGCTATTGAATCAACCCTAGACTAATGCCTGACTAGTCTAACTGATGATATCATGTTCATCTCCTATTACAAGCTATCAATAGCTTTTGATGATTTTGGCAAGCAAGGAAAAGCCGCCGCCAAGAATAGAAGGAAGAAGGTCAAGAAGGGGACGTTTATTGGTGCATTTCTGGATGTTTCAGCCAAGGGTTTTGTCTACTATTGGACAAACCCAGATTTCATCAATGGCTACTCATACAGCCACATCCTCAGTGGAGTACTTGACTCCTGGGATGGCTCAAATTCCAAGTACTGGGGTTTCTTGAGCCACCAGATGGAGGGTAGCTCCACCGCCCTCAAGGCCATCCAGGGACGTGGGCACCAGGCCTCAGTCTACCCCGCCAGCCATGCAGACGTCCATCTGGCTGATGTTGTCTTCTTCAACATGGGATCCACATTATAGGCGCGCCGCCCTCAGGCTTTCAACAACCTCTATCTTGGGGTCCTTGACCACAATTTCTCTTTGGCTGCCAGATGATGGCTGACTTGTTTGCACAAATGATTTTCCATGTGAACATGGGCAACCAATCACGTAAGGATAAACACCTCCTACCTGAGGCCACTGCCACCTACCAGACCATCCAGCTAATGACTAATGAGGAATACAACAAGTGTTATATGGCAGCCATCATGCAAAATCCTCCTGCCTCCACCCCCGCCACCAACACCCCTCACCTGCAAGTCCAACCCACTCAATCCCAGACCCCCCAGACCAGTATGCCTCTATGCCTTCCTTTATGCGCTATTCTTCCTACTAGGCATCACTCTTAAACTGTCCCCCAATAAACTCCATGTGGCCAAACATTTTCTACTTATATTATCTTTATTCTGAATTTCAATTGTTCTTTTTCTCTTTGTTTATAGTTGGTTTTCTTCTTTATTTTCAGTTTATTTCTATAAAATTGTATATTTACTATGCCATGTATCTAAATCTAGAACACAGTTATTTTTAGCACTAAGCACAGCCCCCTGTAAAAATATTAACAACAATTTTTCAATTATCAAAATTTGAATTAGAAAATTATAGGTTAATTTTGTTTAGATAAAGTTATTACTGATCTGAATTCAAAACCTTAATGATAATTTTTTGCCAATCAGGAGCCAATCAATTTATCACTTGGCTCCTGTCAAGCCTCCAGAATAATGTAATAGACTTGATCATTATTCCCCTTTGTTGATTGGTTATACAGTCAATTGCCGTTTAGCTGGCTTGATTGTAGAAGCATCAACTTATCCTGTCCCTTGGATTTGGCCAATTGGTACACTGATAATTACCCCAAAGATTGATCCTGATCCAAAAACGGTCTGCCAATTGGACTAGACCTGAACAAAAAAACTTGATTCCTGGACCACAATCACAGAACATTTAATAGCCAAGAAGACAAAAGACTCAATAATATTAATGCAAGTTGGTTTACGCCAAACATTCACACATTCAGATACCTCAAATTCTACAACTGATATAGAAGGCTGTTCAGAAGAATAATGTATGATGCAAAAACCCAATAGACAGGGAAACTAAACTTGCACATGTATAAACTGTAAACAAGATGCCGCCAACACACTGGTGAAGTAAGCTGAAGGCCCGGTAATCTATTGAAGTCCTATGCCAGACTGACATGGCTGCCTAGCTCTGGGGGCTGAAACTAGCAGTCTGGGGAACAGATAGACTGACTAGTAAGAGTTAGATGTGTCAGATAACTATCTGGAAAGAGGGTCTATCCACCCTATATAAAGTGCTCTCCTAACTAGATATTGAGCAGAAAAAATATCATTCTTGGATTAGAGATTGAAGATCTCTAAGTATAGTATCACTACTAGCCAACGCCTAGTAGTCAGTTGTATCCATATAAAGCGCGCCACTGTCTATCTGCAGAACTGTGTTTCTTCTCCTACAGCCTTAGGACTCCACCAAGCTGTAGCCATATCCCAAGATCCAATTAGTAGCTACAAACTGTTGCCATACAGTCCCCTATCAACACATATAATACAATGTCACTTAATAAAAGTAATACCTCAAGACCCCAAAATCTTGACAGTGGTGCTCACTACAAATACAAGCTGCCATCAGAGTTAAGTCAAGGCGCTGCCTTGCCTCTTTCCCACCCCAGCTTTGTTAATAAGTATGGGGGGTTGTATGGATACTAGTGACACCAAAAGGGACGCTAGTCTCTGCCTGGCAATCACACCACACAGAGCTGTTGAGCTCCAGGATGACTGCCTTCACTTGGACCCCGCTAATGCCCCAGTACTGCACCAACCTTGCCTGTATTCTTTAGAAGAGGTCCGCGCCATGCTAGGCGCATTCTTACATGGTTGTTGACACAAAGGGGCCTAACAGGAAGCAGAGATCACTCTGTTTAGCTATAATATGAATGCTGTCAACCTCTGGACTGCTTATTGCCAGTACCAGGAGGCTAACAGCATGCAGATCAGCCAGCTGCTGAACAAGGAAAAGGGGTGAGTCAAAGACTTCCTCTCTTACTTTGTTCATCCAAGATTAAAAATTTGCAGCAACTTGTTGCAAGACAAAGCTTGAAGGTCACATAGCTAGGGGCTAGCTGCAATGAATTGCAGAAAGCCCACTTAGCCACCATTAATAAGTTGAACACCAGCTTTGACTCATTACAGGGTATCCTTAGAAACCTGTTAAAAACCACCAACCATGCCCACTTCAGAGTGGATGAGATAGTACAACAATTCAACTCCTAAGCTGGGAAAATTTTTGCCAACTGCTTTGAAAGCACTGGCATCACTCCACAGTGGATTACTGTTGTGAAAGACCACTGTATCAGCCTAACTCAGAGGGTTGACAAGTTGGCCAAACACGCAACACAAAATGGAGAAACTCCTGATAAAGAATCTCTACGCCACATAATGAACAACACTGACAAGAGAAGTACCAACCAGTATAACAAGTTAGTAGCATACATTAACAATCTGGCAAGTAAGCTTGACAGCCTGAGAAATGAGAAGTTCCCTACCCATTGAGCATTTCTTAGGAGCTTGCCTCTGACCCTCATGATTGTTACCTATACCACAACGCCTACGTGGATAACAAGAACAATCTTTGGGAGACCATCAAAAGTGTAAGGGAACTGGCCAGCTCACTGTACAAGGATCTTGAGTCTGCATGTGAACAAATTGCCCACTTGGAGGAAGAACACATGAAGGACAAGCAATGCCAGGGTATGCTTACTTCTACAGTCCTTATGCTGGAGGAAAATCACAGTAACCTACTGGAACAGCTGGTACAAGAACAAGCAGCTAGAAAGGAGATGGAGCTCAAATTTGCTACAAGACTAAGCAAACTTGAGACGCAGGCTTGCAGAGCAGGCAGTAGCAGCTCTGGCCAAGGCCTGTCTCCCCTTTCTGCCTCTTCCTTGGGAAGGCAGAAGGCCTCCTCTCCTAACTAATTCCATGAATTAGGATCTGATTGTGAAAGTAATGGCTCTCAGTACACGCACAATGTACCCATGGGAGTTGTGGCACTGCCTCCTCTTACACCCATGACTTCAACCAGGCTTCCTTCTATTCCCGCCAGAAGACCAATGGCCACCCCCATAGAAGAGACCCTGGTGCCCAACCACAAGTTCAAGCTATTGAACTTACCCAAATTTGATTGTAATGGAACCATCAGAACGTTTGTATGGCTATTTGAGATGTCCATGAGAGGGCCATCAGATCACATGAAGGCCACTACTCTAATCAATGCCCTGGACTCAGCCAGTGTAGACGTCATCATGCCTTTCCTGCCACAAGAATAATGGACATACACAGATGCCAAACAGGCAGTCATTGGCAAATTTGGCAGCAAGACAAATCTTCAGGTCAGAAAGGCAGAGTTTAGCAATATCTCCTTTAAAAAATACAAGACTGTCTCTGAATTTGCTGACTGTTTCTACCACAAGGCGCAGATTCTCCTTGGAGCTGAGGTACTTTCTGATTTGGATTGCTGTATTACTATGAGCAGAGCCTTACAGCCGTATTGTGAGCCTGCCAACGTGATGTTCCCAGTACTCAACCAGTCTAATGACGCGCAGAGAATTGCTAGCTACCTCAGCAGACTTGGGTTGCAGTTCAAAGCACCTAACAAGGGACAGTCAGGTAAAAGTTTTAACAGCTTCAAGGAACGCTCCCAAACCCCCAAGCCAACCAAGTCCACTTCAGATGCAGATAAGCCAAGAGGAGAAAAAAAAATCCTATCATAATTTGGGCAACTGCAATAAGTGTGGAAAGAGAGGTCACTTTGCAGCAGACTGTCAAGGAGGAAAGCCTAATCCTGCTTCTGTCAATGTGGTTATGATAGCCAAACCTGCAGAATAGGGAAAAGGAAAGGCAGGCCAGTAACAGAATATACTGGTCCTAACAATCCCCTCCCTATTCCAAAAGATCCTAATCAAGGAACAGCCAGCCAGCGCCCAGAGGTTAGCCCTACAGTCTCCATGCCTGCCTGCAAGGAGACAATACCTACCCTGGAAAAATCCACGGACACATCCACAGCCAGCAACCAGTCCCTTCCTGATCTCTTTCTACCAGAAAAAGACTTCAAGGAGGACTCTATCTATAAGCTAGTAGCAGAGAACCTGTATGCAATCCCCACCTGAGGGAGAGGCCACCCCAGGAAAATTGACGTCAATGCAATAGAGACTGTCTCAAAGCCTTACACTGCTCAAGTTCAGGAGGTATGTACTGGTTCTAACCCAAAAGTGTCCAGCAACCTGCTGCCACTGAAAGGTGTAAAGTTCTCCATGCCACTGGAGACCATAGAAGCCAACTTTCCTGAGATTGGCCAGAGCCTCTGCCAGTATTTTGATACCCCAGGACCACTGGGTATCCATATATTAAACCTCCAATCCAAATCTTATACCAAATGTACTTATGCTGATATTTCCGTGAATAAGGCAAAAGTACGGGCTATTATAGATAGTGGGGCCCCCATCAATATAGTCTCAACCTGCCTGGTGAAAAGACTGGGTCTGGCTCCAGACGTGGCCCACTCAAAGGTTTATGGTACTGCTGGCATACATACCACTACTTTGGTTAGAGCATACAGTTCACTGCCAATGAGATTTGGTTTGATTGTGGTTTCTTTGCCTGCTGTGGTCTTGCCCAGTCAGAACTATGATATACTGATTGGGACGGCATTCCTTTGAAAATATGGGGTTAAGCTAGACATGGAAGTGGACACCCTGACTCTGCTCAGTCAGACAATCCCATTGTACTACTCTAAGGAGAAGATGCCACCAAAGGAGACTAAAAGCATCCACCTGACATACAAGGACAGAGTGGTAGCAGTACCCTATCATATCAAGGGGAAAAAGAGCAAGTGGCTGCCTAAGCAAATAAAGGAGCACAAAGGCATTCCCCTCTGGTTGAGGTCAACCTTCACGCCAAGAAGCAGCACCCATATGGTCATCAACTCTGGGTTAACCCTAGACATACCTGAAGGACTCTACAGGGAGATCCATCAGCCTTGGAGCTGCTCCTGTTTCAAACCATGTGTTGCCCCTGGAATCATCACTCTAGGGCAACAGGAAATTCATGTTCTTTTGGCTAACTTACAAGAATTTGAACTAAAGATTAAGAAGCACCAAATAGTTGCCTTTGTACACCTCCTCCCTGTCATTGAGATAGAAGAATTCCATTGCATAGATGACGTCTCCAACATGGGGCTTCCAGACCAGGTTGAAGCCTCTACCTATGCAACTACTCCCTTGGCTGACCTATTGTCCTTGCAAGAGGAAGAACACAAAAAGGACAGTGCACTTTTCAAAAAATATTGCTGCATTTTTGCAGAAGATGATTTTGATCTAGAATGTGGCACAGATGTCACCCATTACATCAACACTGGTGACCAGAAACCTATTTGTCTACGTCCTATCAGAAGGTCCAAAGCCAGAAAGGAGGTAGTGAGCAAGGAGATCAAAGAGCTTTTGGATAGGGGCATGCTAGTGCCATCTAAGAGCCCCTGGGCTTCCCCTATGCTCATAGTCAAGAAGAAAGACGGTAGCAACAGGGTTGTGATTGACTACTGTTGTCTCAACTTGATAACAAAGAATGATTTTTACCCACTCCCATGGATTGATGATGCCCTAGACCGTCTAGGTGGAGCCAAGTATTTCTCTGCCATGGATCTAATTTCTGGATACTGGAAAATCAAGTTGCCGTCTGAAGAACAGGAGAATTGCACAATAATAACCTCTCAAGGGTTATTCTAGCCAACATGCATGCCCCAGGGTCTGTGTAACGCCCCAGCCACATTCCAACAAGAAATGGATTTGATTCTTGGAATCCTTAAGTTGTCCTGTGTCCTGGTATATTTAGATGATATTAACGTATTTTACAGGACTTTCAATGAACATCTGGATCATCTAGAGGCTGTATTCAAACAACTGGCTGACACCAATCTAAAAATAAAACCTTGCAAGTGCCAGTTCTTCAAAGATCAACTCAAATACCTTGGCTTTGTTGTAGACACAACCGGACTTTGTCTCAAGCTTCTAAGGTTGAAGCAATCACGGATATGAAGCAACCAGAAATCAAACACAACATATAGGTCTTCCTAGGGATGGTTGGCTACTACCAACGCTTTATTCCCACCTTCTCCTGCACTGGCAAGCCACATTCAACCTCCTTAAGAATAGGACTACCTTTGAGTGGACAACAGCGTGTCAGACTGCATTTGATTCTCTTAGAACCAGTCTTTTGTCAAGCCCTGTCCTGATGTATCTGGACTTCAACAAACCCTTCATTGTCTACACCAACGCATCATTGTCAGCACTGGGAGCAGTGCTATCCCAACACAACAATCAAGGAGCCAAGAATCCTGTGGCCTACGCCAGCAGGTCTCTTAATGTCCACAAGCAAAACTACACCGTCACAGAAAGAGAATGTCTTGTTGTGATATACACCTATAAGCAGTTTAGGGTATACCTGCATGGTGTACACTTCACTGTGGTAACGTATCATGCCAGCCTTGGTTGGTTTCAGAATCTCAGGGAGCCCAAAGGACGTCTTGCCAGATGGGCACTGAAACTCCAAGCCTTTGACTACAAGATAGTTCACTGCCCTGGAACCAGCCATCAGAATGCCAACTGCCTGTCTTGCCTGCCTACTGTAGCACTGGTATCCTCCAAAGCAGACAACATGTACAACAAGATGGTAAAAATCACCTTCAACAACAAGCCTGAGGAAGTCCAGGCCATTCTAAGGGAGCTAAAAATAGACTGTTGGGTAGAGAACTATAAGCTCTACAAATATCACAAAGGTAAAAAGTACTTATTCCCTTGTCCGTCAGATAGGCCTGAGATCATACTTGCTGCCCACAAGACAGTAGGCCATGGGGAATTCTGGAAAACCCTTGCTCAGCTACAACTCTACTATTATTGGGAGTCTCTTCTGTTTGACGTCAAAGAGACCCTCAACTGCTGCTCTGAATGCCAGAATGAGAAACCATTTGTGGGTTGCCATCAGTACAAGAAAGTGGAACCAAAATTTGCTTGGCACACTGTAAGCATAGACATTGTAGGTCCGCTCCCAATATGTGTAGGACGCCTTTGATACATCATAGTGGCCATTGACCACTTAACCAAATGGGTCAAAGCCAAGCCACTGCAGCAAGTAAGCGCCAAGTCAACTGCCACCTTCATCTTAGAATGAATCATCCATTGACATGGATGTCCTCAGTTTATCCTCACAATCAATGGCACTAATTTCACAGCCAATGTCATTCCCAAGCTGAACAAGCTCATGGGCATGAGGGGAGTCCTCTCCACTCCATACCACTCTGAGTCAAATGGTATGGGGAAGAGAGTGAATAGAACGTTAGTCTCTATCCTGAGAAAATTAGCAGATACTTGTACCTCAGAATGGTACCTGTTCCTGCCTGCTGTGGTCTTTGCCTACAACATTTCCATCCATAGCACCACTAGATTTTTGCCCTTCCAGCTAGTATATGGATGCCACCCTGCTATTCCGTCAATCCTATACTTAGCCATGGGCAATCCTGAAGATATGATTTATCAGTAGTACCTAACTAAGTTAGCAGAGACGCTGATCAAGCTTTAAGCAGAAGCTTTTTCCGAAACCTCCTTGTCCAGAACAAAGTGCCAGATAGCCAATAATGCAAAGTGCCATCCTTTGATGGAATTCAAAATGGGAAGCCATGTTTCAACCCACAACAAGGTTGTGGGTTGATCCCATAAGTTGGATAGCTTATGGAAGGGTCCTTTTGAGGTTATAGAAAAAACCTCACAGGACACATATACTATTAAGAATCTGATAGACAAAAAACTCATTAATTGAGTACACGCCAGATTTCTTAAACCTTTCTTTACTATGCCTAGTATTGGCAACAATTAAAACCTTACAGCTTATATACAATAACTAAAATATATAATTGTAAAAATATGTGTTTATTAGAAGACTAAAGATGGCCTTCTTGATATTCTGAGCCCTCTCCATCTTTGTTGTCCCCATCCTGGTCCTCTTCAGACAATTCATTGTTGCTAGGGTCCTGACTCACTAGAGTTTGACGTTCCACTATCTTCTCCTGGGCCTGTGAAGACTTGCACTGTCTTCCTGACTGGACCACGCTACAAACAGGAACAAAAGAGAAAGTACGCCCTCTGACAAAAAAGGAAGTAGCCACCTTCAGCCACACTCTGCGCACTGCAATTGGCTGTTGCAAGTACTGGACCATCAGAAGAGGAATGGAGGCTTGCTGAGCGTCCAGTTGCCAAAGCCCAGCGTCCAGAGGGAAGCAGCAAGAAAGAACCATGCAATCAAGCATGAAATCAGAGATGTACCAGTAGATACGCAACAAAGGAGCTTTAATCCCACCTATCTTATTACAATACTTCTCCCAGTGCGCTGCCATATTGTTGAATGTCCCCATAGGCAGACGTAGATCTAAGGTCAAGAGTAAATCCCCACACAAGGCCATTCCACAAAGAGATAACTTCTTGTTGCTACAAAGAAGCGCCTCCCAGGCCCTTCAGTAGCCCAGCAAATGTGGCTATCCCGTGCATCAGAGTTTTCAACTCCCAAGGAACTATATACCTTGGGAAAAGGATCCAAAGGGAGGACCCAGATTTTTAGGACCTCAAGACCAAAGTCAAGGATAAACCCCAAGATTAGCATATCTACTGCTTGCACAGTTGCCGGGTCTTCTAGAAGGCATGTCAATTCCTGCAGGAGATCTTGCTGAGAGGACAAGTTGTCTACTGTGTAGAATCCACTGGCAGTACTCTTGATTCTCTTCTTCAAGTCCACCCAAGGACGCTTATGGGTCACTAAAAAAAGGAACAGAGGGATAATATCCTCACCCAGGAATAGATCTTTGATGGAGAAGCCCTCTCTCCCAGAAAAAACTGGGTAAACACAGATTCTTGTGTTCTCCAAAAGGCGTTGTATCAATCCCTGGCTAGACTTGCATCCACTTCTTGCCCCTCAGTTGCCTGGCTAGAGACCCAAGTAGCCTGCTTAGGCAAGCGCTCCTCAACAGGCTCTTCTATGAGACGCTTCCTGGAGGTAGTTGCGGCATGCTCCTCTGACTGCTTGCTGTCTTCTTGTATCTCTGACTGAAAAGGGTCTTCTAACCCAGTAAACGCTGATTCTAAGCCACCATCTCAAAGCCCTCAGATCAACGCCCGTCTGGCCTTGAGCAAAAGGCTGTAGAATAGTTTGCGCTCTTCTTTGGACATTTTGGCAATGTACTGTCTAGTTTCTGTCTTGCTAGTGTAATTTGTGTAGTTCAAAGAATTATCCATATGCACAAGGCCTCTGGTCTAAAGAAGAATATATGGTCAAGTCTAGCCGGGGGAAATGTCAAGCCTCCAGAATAATGTAATAGACTTGATCATTATTCACCTTTGTTGATTGGTTAGACAGTCAATTGTCATTTAGCTGGCTTGATTGTAGAAGCATCAACTTATCCTGTCCCTTTGATTTGGCCAATTGGTACACTGATGATTACCCCAAAGATTGATCCTGATCCAAAAATGGTCCGCCAATTGGACTAGACCTGAACAAACAAACTTGATCCCTGGACCACAATCACAGAACATTTAATAGCCAAGAAGACAAAAGACTCAATAATATTAATGCAAGTTGGTTTATGCCAAACATTCACACCTTCAGATACCTCAAATTCTACAACTGATATAGAAGGCTGTTCAGAAGAATAATGTATGATGCAAAAACCCAATAGACAGGGGAACTAAACTTACACATACATAAACTGTAAACAAGACGCCGCCAACACGCTGGTGAAGTAAGCTGAGGCCCGGTAATCTATTGAAGTCCCATGCCAGACCGGCATGGCTGCCTAGCTCTGGGGGCTGAAACTAGCAGTCTGGGGAACAGATAGACTGACTAGTAAGAGTTAGATGTGTCAGATAACTATCTGGCAAGAGGGTCTATCCACCCTATATAAAGTGCTCTCCTAACTAGATATTGAGCAGAAAAAATATCATTCTTGGATTAGAGATTGAAGATCTCTAAGTATAGTATCACTACTAGCCAACGCCTAGTAGTCAGTTGTATCCAGATAGAGCACGCCACCGTCTATCTGCAGAACTGTGTTTCTTCTCCTACAGCCTTAGGACTCCACCAAGCTGTAGCCATATCCCAAGATCCAATTGGTAGCTACAAACTGTTGTCATACAGCCCCTTATCAACACATAATACATTGTCACTTAATAAAAGTAATACCTCAAGACCCCAAAATCTTGACAGCTCCTGATTGGCTTAAAGTTTATTATTAAGGTTTTGAATTCAGATCAGCATCACCTTTATCTAAACACAATAAACTTATTATTTTCTAATTTAAATTTAGCTGATCCCCAAATTGTTGTTAATATTTTCACAAAGGGCTGTGTTTGGGTGTTAAAATAATATGGCAATTAGAAAAACAATGTCAACCTAAAGCAAGCAACACATATTGAGATAAGCGTAAAGCAGATACACAATGGGTAAAAAGATGGGATATTGTAGTAAACGGGGAAAAAAAGGGATAAACAAAGATGCAATAGTATCAGAATAACACAGAGTTTATTGAGGGTAAAAGCTATAAAAAATATGAAGGTTAGTAAAAAATCATACAAGAGAATTAGAGAAGCTTCTAAAGGACCTCAACTTGGCAATCACTGAGATCAAAGAAATTGACCACAAGGTCAAAGCCAAAATCAAGGCCGCTGTCCTTGAAGAGGACCTAATAGACAAGGTGTCCACAAAGGCACTTATGGCCAAGATGCCAGAAACCCCTGAAAAAACAATCAAGCCACTTCTTAACGCTCAAAGAACTGTGGTTGAGGGCCTCCAGTTCAAGTTGTTTGCTCTCTCCACGCTGTCTGTCTGGGTTGAAAACCCTGTGATGTATGCACAACTCAAGCCAGCAAAGTGCTTCAGGAAAGAAGATACTGAATTTCTAGTGAAATTGCTTGCACCAAGAATACCTAAGCCTGCTGAAGCTGCTGTCAAGAAAGAAACACAAGAAGTCAACCTAATAAAAAATTAATAAAATTTCAAAATACTTAACTTATTTTAGACAAAAATAGATGGCAAAATCTGCCAAGTCCTGGTCCCCTTTGTCCCAGCCATATTTTACTCAAACTATGCCAATCATGTGGAAAGGCAGCTGTTTCTGTCTCCCCTTGTTTTTTGGGAGCTCAAGGATAAAATCAACAACACCTTCTCAATGTCCAGGGAGGCATTGGCTGGGCTCAAACATGGCAAGGGGGCGTCCAAGTGGTCAGTTAATGCCTACAAAGATGCCCAATTGGTCCGCCTGGACCCAGTAACTCTCAGTGGAGTTTACTGTGTAAACTCCATTGAGCTTGTTTGGGACGTCCTGGCAATGCTCCTATTCAAGAACATACCAGAGATGGGCTGGGCCCATGCAGATGTGACAAAAATTGCCTAATAGTATGAAGCTGTTTCTAAATGGCAGGGAATTACCACCCAAATCCACATAGAATTAATGATTAGCTACCAACGTGGCTTCATATATTATTTTGTGGGATTTATAATTGAGATACTAGGATTAAGTAAAATAATTAATCCTAACCAAAGTAGCCCAAGATAAATAGCCTGTTAAAGCATCAGAGTATCTTCAGAATAAAATTTAGTACATTGAGATCTAACACAATTTTCAGTTTCAAGAACAGGGGGACAACTCCCATATTGGCAGGCATGGAATTAACATTCAAAGGTGCCAACAACAAAGTTCTAACTGCAGGGCCCCATCTTCCAGTAATGATCCAGCTTAAAATCAGATTATAGGGAATGTAGAGTAACAATCCAATTACAGGATGCATTTTCAAAAGTAAAGTTAGACCAGGGAATATGTGATTTTATTTGAGTAAATTTTGGGAGGACTCAACTCTTAGAGTTGAAGCAGTGAAAATTATTCAATATATATCAGAAAATTGACTAAGCAATACCACCTGAATCTTGGCCTCCTATTCCTTCCACATTGTCAAGTAAGTATCTGGTCCAGGTTTCAAAAAAATCTTGGGTGACCAATTTCTGACAACCATGCTGATAAATAATTTCATATCTGGTTACCCTTAAATTACGTTGATTTATCAACGCTAACTTACAGGGGGGAATCAGATTTGACCAGCAAACTGGAGCAGCTGTAACCAATTTGCAATCAACTGCTTGATTCAAGTCTGTTAAATCATTCAGCTTCATTAAAGGTTTCCCATCTTTTCAAGATTTCTTACTTGGCCAAATAATCCCCGGCATTATGGAACTTACTATGACATTACTCTCTGCTTTAGCTTGGGACATAATACCACCATCCAGAAGATGGGATAAGGAAAAGCTTTTGTGGGAAGGGGGGATTTTCATACGGCCAATGTAAGCTCAAGGTGACCAATGGTGGTTGAGTGGCAATTGTAGAGCTCTTGGATAAGATCTGGAGAGTTAGATCAATGATAGTGGGGAACCCATGAGTTTTCATAATCAGGATAACCCTTCCATGACACCAAATACTCTAGATAATGTTGATTCTCACAAGAAGCCAAAATGTAATTCAACTCATACTCAGGTTCTCCTTCCACAAGAATGGGTTAAGAAGAAGAAATATCAGTACCCTTAAAAGGAGTAGTAAGCATTCATGGAAGGTGTGGAAACTCTTAAAATCTGGGGGTAAATCTAGTTGTTATGTGGAGGTACCAATTTGACGCTCAACTTTGAAGGGACCCACTTTCTTTAGGCCTAATTTGTGGCAAGGGACCTTCAGTTTCATATTGCAAGCATTCACCATGACTAGGTTCCCTGGTTGGTAGGCTGGATCTTCCTGGCGCTTGCAATCTGTGTATTCTTTGTAAGTCTTAGCAGCGGCAAGAGTAACCTGGAGCTCCTGATGAACCTGCTTCAATGCAACAGCCTGATCAGTTGCAGCTTCCACATTGCTAACCAAACAAGAATACATATTAGAAGAAGGGTTGTAACCCACATTGGCATAGAAGGGCAATACTAGAGTTGATGTGTGAGGGGCATTATTATATGTGAGCCCTGCCATGGGTAAGTTAGCACACCAGTCATCTTGTTGCACATTAGTGTAGCAGCGCAGGTAGACCTCCAAACTTTGGTTTACCCTCTCTGTTTGTCCATCAGATTGGGGTGAAAAGCTGTGAAACAGCACAATTTAATACCAAGAATTCAAGTAAAAGCTTCTCAAAACTGAGCAATAAATTGGGGTCTGCAATCACTCACAATCTCTATTAGGATGCCATGTAGGGAGAAGATTATATTCACAAACAACCAAGCTGTTTCCATCAAAGCAATTGTGGTTAAGCAAGGTACAAAGTGTATAATTTTTGTGAAATAATCTACTACCACCATAATTGCATTAAACCCATTAGAATTAGGAAGTTCATCAATGAAATCTACCAACACAGATGTCCAAGATCCTTCAGCAGGCTGCAGTGGAATCAGTAAACCAGTAGTCTTGTTCTGTATTGCCTTGGACCAAACACATACCAGGCAGTCACAAACATAAGCCGCCACCTGAACTGTCAAGCCTTTCCATGAAATCTGTTGGCAGATGAGCTTCACTGTTTTGTTTTCCCTGGGTGGCCTGCTGTAGGACAGGTGTGATAAGCCTCCATTATTTCATCCTGAATGGTTCCCTCTGGAACCCACAAGCAACCCTGATAATATAAAATTGGTCCTATCTTATAATAATCCTGCAGCTGGCCTACCAGATGTGCACATGCTAGTTCCAGTAACCTATCATAACCCTTGGGCAGAGGCTGCAAGAACTTAATTTTGGAATATAAGTCTAAGTCTGCGCCCACAGTTAAAGGCATGGTAGCAAGCATAGCAGCAGAGTTATACAAAGGGAACTGCAGCCTCATCTGGAATCAAAGTATATGTTTTAAACTTGACGTCCATACTAGCATCTGGGAGATGGGAAGGATTTCTTCTCAGCGCATCTGCCAAGTGACTATCTGTACCCTTAATAAACTGGTAGAAAAACTTGTAACTTGTCATATCACCATGCCATCTGGATTAGCAACCCAAAAAACCCCTAGGTTGGCAATAATACAGAAGAGCTTTATGGTCAATCTGTACAAAAAATGGATGACACGTCAACATAATATGGTGGTGTCAATGTTTTAAGGGTTCCACAACTGCCAACAATCCTTATTGTAAATCATGTAGTTGTGTTACCAAGCTTTCATCTTTTGGGAGAAATACCCTACAGGTCTCTCAACCCCATTGCCTGCAGTTTGTAGCAGCACACAGCCACAGAATATTTAGAGGCATCTGTGTAAACCCCAAAAGGAAGCTCAGGATCCACATGTCATAAAACTGGTGAAGATAACAAAAGGGCTTTGACTGCTAAAAATGTGTTTGCACACTCAGGCGTCCAGACCAAAGTTGTCTTCCTGCTTGCTGAATACAAAGGGTCAGCCACCTCTGACAAATGAGAGGTAAATTTCTTCAAGAACATACATGTACCCAAGAAACTATGAAGATGGGATACTGTCACAGGTGTAGCATACTCTCTAATTGCTGCTTCCTTATTGGGGCAATAGTGTGGCCATCCTCAAAGATAATATTACCCAAAAAGATAACCTTAAGTTTAAAGAATTCACACTTACTTCTTTTGATAATCAATTGGCCTGAAGTATACGCTCCACAACTGCTGACAGATGGGCCTTATGCTACTCCTCATCCAGAGAGAATACCAATATGTTGTACATATACACAATGGCGCATACACCTAGGAGATCTCCCAAAACCAAGTCAATCAACCGCTGAAAGCAAGCCAGGGCATTCTTCAATCCAAAAGACATAACACAGAACTAAAAGATATCTTTCTTTCTTCTGAACGCTGTCAACCACTCCATTCTTTTGCAATACTAATCTGATTGAATGAATTTGGGATAACAAATTTTGAGAATATGTTTGCCTTCTCAACACACCAAGAAATTTGTGCTTCAAGAGGCAAAGGGTGGGGCTCAGAAATTATGATGTTTCTTTAAGTTACCATAATCAAAACCAGGTCCAAGTGACCCATCAGAATTTTGAACTAAAAAATGAAGAGCAGATTAATGAAGCCTTCTTGAATATGTATCCCTTGGCCAACATATCATGAGTCCACTCCTCCAAGCATGTGTCATCCCTTAAGGTCAAAGGATAAATGGGAGATACAATACAAATCAGATCAACAGTAACCTTAAAGTCAAAGTCAAACTGAGTGTGCTTGGGAAGGACCTCATCCCTAGTGGCATCAAATGCCGCAAACCAGGCTTAAAGACATGCTGGTAAACCCAAACTTATGGGTGTAGGGACAGGAACCAGCTGGATTGTCTGAGAAGACTGCTCTAACTCTGACATACCCAGCAACAGAATATGAATGGATATTCCTAAAGAGTGGTCCACTTGTAGCTCATTCTCTTTTAGCAGGGTCAATACATTATGGTCCTGCCACCAGCCTACTCCTAAGATAATAGAATATATTTGAATAGAGCATATGGAGAACCTTGCGGTAAAAGATTGACCTGCCACTACAAATGTCACTGGCTTCTTAAGCTGGAAAGAGGGAAATGTTTGACAGTTTCCACTCCTAACCAGCATTCCAGGATGATAGTTGAGCTGTAATAAATCTGCAGTCTTGACACTCATGAAGTTCTCAGAAGCACCTGTATTCAACAGAATGGCTGGCCAATAGATAGTCTGACCATTATTAATACTACCATAAAACAAGAAGTAACCAGAAGTAGATTTATTTGATGAAAATATTACAACCTCAGCAGGATTCTGCTTCTCTTCAGTGGTAAGGACAGCATTTAAAGAGGCAGGGTGCTCCTGAAAATATTGCTCAATCATTTATTGGAAAGCAACAGGAAGGACAAGATAATCACAATCAGTGGGAACAGGAGGCAACTCTTTGGACTTAACTGCCAAAGACTTTGCAGACAAAACATGTTGGAGCATAGCCTACAAACTCTTGGTGACAGCCACTATGGGCACTTTTTCTACCTCTGCAGGTTTTTTAAGATAGCCACTTGCAACTGAGGAGAAACACAAGGGGAGCAATCACAACTCTGACTAGACAAAGCCACTGCAGAAAAATTACCAGAAAACCAGGAGCAAGCAGTAGGTTTGGCTTCAATTTCCATAACACAATGTTTAGAAGTAGACAGATTTGAGACCAGATAAAAATTTGGCTTACCAGGGCCTCAGTTGTGGTTAACAGGGAATCTCAAACTGCCAGATCTGAGGAAGTATGATCAACTTCTAACCACAACGCTGAGAGCTTATTAACTTTGGTAACATTGATTGTACAGCAGTAGGCAAGAAACTTAGGAAGGAATATCAAGAGCAGAGTATTACCCTGTTGGAAGGCGTACAATTTACAATAAACTGTGAGCTCCTCAAAAGATACACACAAATTTTTAACAAAGGGTACAGAGATGCACTTTCAGTTAAAACATGTGGATTGTGCTCCACCGCAGAGAACAACCATTCATGAGCATCCTCTGAACCCTTTGCCATCACATGACATACTTGCAATTTGTGACTAAGGCTAGAGTCAGAATAGATTGATAAGGCTAAAAAAACTTCACGCAAAATTTCATCAGTGGGTGGAGCAGGAAAATAATCTGGACGCCAAAATAACATGGCGCGGCAGAAATAGGAAACAGATGGTTCAGTATCAACAATTGCAACCGGAGATGGAAACCAAAAAAAAGTCCAAACTGAAAACCCAGAAAAGGAACTGATGCAAATAAACATGTTAAATACAGATATCTTGACAGAACAGGAAAAAAGAAACACATGTCATGACAAACTGCTTCCAAAAACTCAGACATAGAAGAGTTGAGTAAATCAATGGAAACCACGGAATAATAAGAAGCTGTCTCCATGTGGTGGGGAATAACCCACCAAATCCACATAGAGTTAATGATTAACCACCAACGCAGCTTCAGATACTGTTTTGTGAAATTTTCATATGAAATACTAGGGTTAAGTAAAATAATTAATCCTAACCAAAGTAGCCCAAGATAAATAGCCTGTTAAAGCATCAGAGTATCTTCAGAATAAAATTTAGTACATTGAGATCTAACACAATTTTCAGTTTCAAGAACAGGGGGACAACTCCCAGATTGGCAGGCATGGAATTAACATTCAAAGGTGCCAACAAAAAAGTTCTAACTGCAGGGCCCCATCTTCCAGTAATGATCCAGCTTAAAATCAGATTATAGGGAATGTAGAGTAACAATCCAATTACAGGATGCATTTTCAGAAGTAAAGTTAGACCAGGGAATATGTGATTTTATTTGAGTAAATTTTGGGAGGACTCAACTCTTAAGAGTTGAAACAGTGAAAATTATTCAATATATATCTAAAATTGACTAAGCAATACCACCTGGATCCATGGCTTCTATTCCCTCCACATTGTCAAGTGTGTATCTAGTCAAGGTTGCAAAGAACCCTTGAATGACCAACCTCTGATGACCATGCTGATTAAAAAGCTCATATCTGACAACCCTTAAATTATGTCAATTTATCAACGTCAACTTTTGGGGGGATTAAATTTGACCAGCAAACTGGAGCATCTGTAACCCATTTTTGATCAACTGTTTGATTTAAATATGTTAAATTGCTTAGTCTTATTAAAGGTTAGCAGGTTTTCTGAGCTTTTCTACACAGCCAAATAATTCCTGGCATTATGGAACCTACCATGACACTCAGTGGGTAAATTGGCTGTTACAGATGCAACAGCTGTCAAGAAGACCAAAATTATCCCTGCCAAATTTGGGCTGGACTGGAGCACTGAAGAGACAGGGATTCCTGAAGCCATGGAGCTGACTTTCTTGAAGACAAAGCATGAAAAAAGATTTAGTGCAGTGTATAATAAACTCTGTGAGTTTACTGTAGCCTTTGCTGGGCAAAGGCTTCATCTGGTTGTTTATCTGGGGCTCCTCTTCTATTTTTAGGATAGTTGCAAATGTCAAGGGCCTAGACAGGATCTTCCCTGCAATCAACAAGTCCAGGCTCTCCCTGGACAGGAAGAATGTTACCCTGGGGAACAATTTGGCTGACCATGTAATCCAGGACACCCTGGCCCTGGCTGGAATTTACAGGTCTGTAGCCCCACTTGAAATACTGCTGCTTCACTCCCATCTCACCATACTCCCTTTTAACAGCTACCAGGAATATTTCATCATGATGTATCAACTGTTTACAGTGTGGCAGTGGAGGTTGTGCTCCACCTTGATTGCTGGGTGAGTACATACAGAAGAACCCACTATAGGTGCACCTAATAAAATATCATTCCACAATAAAATTTACATTTGAATTTTAATTATTAATTTTTATATTTAATTTCAAATAGCTTTTTTAGAATAGCAAACTATTAAAAAACAGAAGAGTCCTAGAAAAGGTCTTCATAATGTCAAAAATGCAGGCTCAACCTTCCAGCAAGGTTCCAACCAAGCAGGTTTGTGACCCGCAATCCAATTATCCAGTCACTCAAAGCCAAAACAAGGTATCCACTGTAAAGGATCAACATCTGTTCATGTTGTTGAATTTGGTAAATTGAGTTGACTTCCTAGTCTGGCTTTGAGTGACCAGATAATTATATTACGGGTCACAAACCTGCTTGGTTGGAACCTTGCTAGCAGATTGAGCCTGCGGTTTTGACACCCCCTGGCTGAAGGTCGGCCTCCTCTGGGGGCAGGTTGTAAGGGAGGTTGTCAGGAGCCAGGCACTGTATTGAACTAGTTGCTGATCTGTAGCAGGTGGGAAGTTTCTTGTTGTTTCTGTCTTGCTTTGCAGGGTTGTAGGCGGTCATGGTATAGGGTCTTGTCTTGCTTACATTTGCCAAGCCCTTGCACAAGGTAAGTGTTACTGTTGTTTACCTTTAGAATGATTGCTTGCCCCACTTTTTCAGATTGTAACTTGCTCTTGTCAACATTCATGACCCATACTTTATCCCCAACTTCATGCCTATTGCAGATGGGAACAAATATCTTTTGCAGACGTTCATCCTCTTTGGCTGTTTGATTGCAATTAGCCTCCATTACTTGCGGTTCTGAGCGTGGGGGACTTCACCTGGAATTTCCTGTTTAGGTCCTGTCAATGCTTGAATGATATTTGGCTGTGTGCTGTATACCAGTTCAAACAGGCTTTTCCCGGTGGATCTGTTCAATCAGGTTTGACACACAAGCAGTGCAGTTGGTAGCTGCTTATATCAATCTTCAGGTCTCCCGGCGTTGAGTTTGGCTAGGGCTTGCACAAGGCTACCATTAAGCTGCTCTACTTGTCCATTGGCCTGTGGGTGGTATGGTTTTGCTATGGTGTGTTTGACCTCATTCTTGGTGAGGCATATATTGGTGTTTTTGGAGGTCAACTCTTTGCCTTCATTGGTTATCAGGAGTTCTGGCTTTCTAAACTTGCTGATTATTTCTTTGCCAATAAATTGTCAAACGTCATTGCTGGTATGTGCCTTTACTGCTTGGCCTACTGGCCATCTTGTTGCAAAGTCAATGGCAGTGATGATGTATTTCTTATCATTTTATTTTCCTGGCATGGGGCCAACAATGTCAAGAGCCCATGCTTTGAAAGGTAGTTGTGTGTGGATGGGAAGTACTGACTTTGGCGGGGTTTTGCTTTTGTAAAACTTTTTGCACACCTCACATTGGTCTAGAACTTCCTGGACATTGCAATATAAGGTTGGCTACCAGTCTATGTTTAAGATCTCATATAGGTTTCTGCTCTTGGTATATCCAAGGTCTCTGTGATAGCAAAGGATAGTGTCAACTTGCTGATATGTGGGGATGTGGGGAATGGTTGTGCTGTCAGTCATCTTTCTGTGAAGAGTCCCATATACGTCAGGGAAGGAGATGTTCATTCTTAATGACTGTTTCTTTGGTTATGTTGGTTATTCCAGGGGGGAAACCTTTGTCTTTTGTTTGTAACACCAGGAGAGGCCAGTCTGGGTTGAGCCCATTCTCTCCTCTTGAAGCACGGACATATAGATGGGACAGGGTGTCTGCCATGGTAAGCTCAGCCCCAGGTTTGTACTGGATGAGCATGTTAAATCTCCCCAATATCTCCATCCACCAGGCTTGGCGGCGTGACAGATTTGCTTGAGTTTTGAAATAGATGAGTGATTTGTGATTGGTTAAGGCTGTGAATTCTTCCTGGTATTCCAAGTAGCAGCGCCATTTGACTAGGCAGTGTACAATAGCCAATAATTCTGTCATGGATAGGGTATTGACACTCACCATCTGTCAACTTTTGTGATTCATAAGAACTAGGCAGGAAGTCACCATAATTATTTTTGAGTTTTAGTACTCCCCCAATGGATGCATCTGAGGCATCAGTTTTCATTTGGTATTCCCTGTCATGATTGGGGTATTTTAGAATAGGAGCTGTCATGAGTTTCTCCTTGAGGCGTCTAAAACAGAGGTCATGTTGGGGGTCCACACAAACTTGGATTTGGCGCCTGTTATGGCAGATAAGGGGGCAGTCAAAACGCCACAGTCAGGCATGAAGCAGAGTACATAGGCCACCATTCCCAAGAAGGTGCAGAGTTCCAACTTATCCTTGGGTGGTGGCATCTTGCAGATGGCCTGTATCTTTTGACTGTTGGGTTTGATGTCATCCTTTGAGACTATATGTCCCAGGAAGGGTAGTTGCTCACAGAAGAACTGGCACTTGGAGGGCTTGGCCAACAGTTTGTGTTGTGCCAAGGTTGCAAAGACTGCCTCCAGGTCTTTGCAGTGCTGTTCCACCAAGGGACTGTAGACAATAATGTTGTCTAGGTACAATAGGGCGTGTTTGCCTATATGGGGGCGCAAATACTTTGTTCATGAAGGTTACAAAGGTGGACAGGGCATTGGTCATGCCAAAGTTGAGCACTATGCATTTTTAAGAGCCGTATTTAGTGCAGAAGGCCGTTTTGGGGATGTCTTCATCCTTGATACAAATCTTATTATAGCCTGCGGTTAGATCATTCTTGGAGAAGACAGTGGCTCCTCCCAAGGCATCAAAGATGCCGTCAATCAGTTGTAGTGGGTAACAATTCTTAATGGCAACTTTTTTTAGGGCGCAGTAGTCTGTGACCAGGCGTAAGGTACTGTCCTTCTTAGCCACAAAGAATACGGCGGCCCCAAAGGGAGACTATGAGGGGCAGATAAGTCCTTTTTCCAATGCTTCCTTGAGGTAGGCGCGTAAGGTGTCGTCTTCATTTAGGGTCAGCCTGTAGATAGGGCGTGCCTTGGGTACAGCCCACTTGAGTTGGATAGAGTTCTGAATATGCTTCTCAGGAGACAGCCCAGGTAACACTTCCTCAAAGATTTCTAGATGGCGGGCCACAATGTTGCGGTCCTGAGGCGTGGAGGTGTCCTGGTGGTCTTTGAAGTGTATGATCTTGTACTGGCAGGAGTTGCAGTCAATTGACTTCAAATCCTTCTTCTTGCCCTGGGTCTCTGTGATACGCACAAAGACGTGGTTGCTTAGTAGTTGGTCCACAGAGTCAGGGTAGGTTTTGGTGGTTGACACCTTCACGCTTGATGGTCAATACTGAGGTCACCCAGTCTATGTGAGGGTTGTTCTTTTGTAACCAGTCCAGTCCCAGTACAATGTCAAACTTAGGAAAGTCAATGACGGGACCTTGGATGGTGGAGTGAAGGTTCTCAAGCATGACAGAGAAGGGGGTAGTTTCCTTTGTCATGGCAATGTGATGTTCATCAGCCAGGACAACATTTTTAATCCGCAAAGGATTAGTGGCCAGATTAAAATTATTCACAAAGTTGCTGTTGACTAAGGTTTTGTCTGCGCCTGAGTCCAAGAGTGCTG
The DNA here is from genome assembly GCA_014839935.2 of Entomophthora muscae. Taxonomy (NCBI): domain Eukaryota; kingdom Fungi; phylum Entomophthoromycota; class Entomophthoromycetes; order Entomophthorales; family Entomophthoraceae; genus Entomophthora; species Entomophthora muscae. The sequence continues at coordinate 44,180 of QTSX02005319.1, forward strand.
AGCCTGTGTAACTGCAAAAGTGGAAAGGATAGGACATCAATTTATTGGGATATCTGGCAATGGTGTACAGTACTGGGTCTTCCAAGGGCACCTACCCTTCCTGGGACATATAGTCTCAAAGGACAGCATCAGACCCAACAATCAAAAGATACAGGCCATCTGCAAGATGCCACCACCCAAGGATAAGTTGGAACTCTGCACCTTCTTGGGAATGGTGGCCTATGTACTCTGCTTCATGCCTGACTGTGGCGTTTTGACTGCCCCCTTATCTGCCATAACAGGCGCCAAATCCAAGTTTGTGTGGACCCCCAACATGACCTCTGTTTTAGACGCCTCAAGGAGAAACTCATGACAGCTCCTATCCTAAAATACCCCAATCATGACAGGGAATACCAAATGAAAACTGACGCCTCAGATGCATCCATTGGGGGAGTACTACAAATCAAAAATAGTGACAGTGACTTCCTGCCTGTAGCCTACAAATTGCAGAAATTGACAGATGGCAAGTGTTGATACCCTATCCACAACAAGGAACTGCTGGCTATTGTGCACTTCCTAGTCAAATGGCGCTGCTACCTAGAACGCCAGGAAGAATTCATAGCATTAACTTATCACAAGTCACTCATCTATTTCAAGACTCAGCAAATCTGTTGCACTGCCAAGCACGGTGGATGGAAATATTAGAGAGGTTTAACATGCTCATCCATTACAAGCCTGGGGCCAAGCTTGCCATGGCAGACGCCCTGTCCTGTCTATATATCTGTGCTTCAAGAGGAGAGAATGGGCTCAACCCAGACTGGCCTCTCCTAGTGTTATGAACAAAAGACAAAGGTTTCCCCCTGACACAACCAACATAACCAAAGAAACAGTCATTAAGAATGAACATCTCTTCCCTGACATATATGGGACTCTTCACAGAAAGATGACTGACAGCACAACCATTCCCCACATCCCCACATATCAGCAAGTTGACACTATCCTTTCCTATCACAGAGACCTTGGATATACCAAGAGCAGAAACCTATATGAGATCCTAAAACATAGCCTGGTAGCCAACCTTATATTGCAATGTCCAGGAAGTTCTAGACCAATGTGAGGTGTGCAAAAAGTTTTCTAAAAGCAAAACGCCGCCAAAGTCAGTATGTCCCATCCGCACACAACTACCTTTCAAAGCATGGGCTCTTGACATTGTTGGCCCCATGCCAGGAAAACACAATGATAAGAAATACATCATCACCAACATTGACTTTGCAACAAGATGGCCAGTAGCCCAAGCAGTAAAGGCACATACCAGCAATGATGTTTGACAATTTATTGGCAAAGAAATAATCAGCAAATTTAGAAAGCCAGAACTCCTGATAACCAATGGAGGCAAAGAGTTGACCTCCAAAAACACCAATGTATGCCTCACCATGAATGGGGTCAAACACACCATAACAACACCATACCACCCACAGGCCAATGGACAAGTAGAGAGGCTTAATGGTAGCCTTGTGCAAGCCCTAGCTAAACTCACCGCCAGGAGACCTGAAGATTGATATAAGCAGCTACCAACTGCACTGCTTGTGTGTCAAACCTGAGTGAACAGATCCACCGGGAAAAGCCCGTTTGAACTGGTATACGGCACACAGTCAAATATCATTCAAGCATTGACAGGACCTAAACAGAAAATCCCAGGTGAAGTCCCCCCATGCTCAGACCCGCAATTAATGGGGGCTAATTGTAATCAAATAGCCAAAGAGGATGGACGTCGGCAAAAGACATTTGCTCCCATCCGCAATAGGCATGAAGTTGGGGATAAAGTATGGGTCATGAATGTTGACAAGAGCAAGTTACAACCTGAAAAATTGGGTCAAGCAATCATTCTAAAGGTAAACAACAATAACACTTACATTGTTCAAGGGCTTGGCAAATGTAAGCAAGACAAGACCCTACACCATGACCGCCTACAACCCTGTAAATCAAGACAGAAAATAACAAGAAAACGCTCTACCTGCTAAAGAACAGCAACTAGTTTAATACAGCGCTTGGGCTCCTGACGGCCTCCCTGACAACCTGCCCCCAGAGAAGGCCAACCTTCAGCCGGGGGGGTGTGTCAAAACTGCAGGCTCAACCTGCCAGCAAGGTTTTAATCAAGCAGGTTTGTGACCCGCAATTCAATTATCTGGTCACTTGAAGCCAGACTAGGAAGTCAACTCAAATTACCAAATTCAACAACATGAACAGATGTTGATCCTTTACAGTGGATACCTCATTTTGGCGCTTGACTTGTTATCAGGATCAAGCCACCCCCTTCTTCCTTCTAGTTGTGTGATCACCAATCATGTTCCTACTATCCATTGATTCACATGAACTATATAATTACTATCTCCCAATAAAGATTATTATCTAGCTTCTAAATATTTTTCACCGTGTAACTCTGCTAAAACAGCACAGTCACAACAATAAAACATAAAAATATATGTTAATAAAACACTTCTAACTCAAGAGCTTTTATTTTTTATCTTTATTTTTATATGTATTTGACAGAAGTGATAATCCATATAATTATCATAATTTATTTTAAATATTTGAGATAGTCATCACTGAATATAATAGATATAATTAATTTACAATACAAAATTAAGCATCTGCATAAGTGGTGCTGTTCTTTGTGATTGCTGTCTCTAAGCTTCTAAATATAATATAATAAACCATAAATCTAAAATAGTAAATTAGAGAATATGAAAAAAGTTGGACACACTAAGCCTTTAATTTATTGGCTATTGAACAAGGCACACAAGGATGAACAAATCAGTGTGGCCATAGAATTTGGTCATGGTCTCAGCTGGAAGGGTGTGGATCACAGCCTGCAGCAAATCAAAGAGGTCCTCAGTCCCAGTTGGGGTCCCTTGCTTGGCAACTTGCTTGAGCCACCCAAAAACCTCCTGGATGGGATTTAGGAAGGGCAAATAGGCAGGAAGGAAGAGAAGGCACAAATAGGATGTGACCAATCTCTGGGGGCCCACTGCAATGCTGGTGTCAATTGTCGGAAATTCTGCAAGAATATCTTCCACCTTATGGAGACCAACATTATCCAGTACAATCACATTGATGAATCCCAGGCTTGTGCACCTCAGGTGCTCCTGGACCAATTGGAGGGATTTCAGGAAGGTCTGGCTATTGTGGGAGCCTATTATCATTTGATAGAGCTCATTCTCCTTTGGACCAAGGAAAGCCACCATTGAATAGGCTGTAGCACAGACTGCAGCATGCCAATCTACCCCATCATTGAAGACTTTGGGGACATAGACATATCTATTTTGCATAGGCAAGGCAAATGCTGATTTTTCAATGTAATAGAATTTGACTGTCCCCTTGGCTTTGAGGGCAGTGTATGCCTCAGTGTATTTTTTCTGGGTCTTGATATTGGTTGGGCTGCTCCTGTTTTAGGAAGATACCCCAAGTTTTTTTCAGGAAAAGCACATTCCCTTCACCAGATGGTAGTAAACGGAGATTGAGGCCTCAACTCCAAAGGTATATTTAACTATTGGCTGTATATTTGCCAGTTCAAGATGGCAGTCTCAGGTTCTCCACTGGAGGATTGCCCATTTGTGCTCCTTGGTGAGCATGGTGGACACACACAAAGATTTCTCTGCGGCAAGGACTTGGCCAGTATTGATGAAGGTGTTGAATACTTTGATGGTGTACTTGGGATCCACTCTGATAAGGGCCACAGCTGCCCTGTAGTCACTAGATTTCTGCATGAGCCAGAGAAGAATGATGTGCTTTATATCAGTAATGCACTTCTGAGTGGGCTTCATGGGAGTTGTTGTTTCTAGATCCTGATTGCTGGCTAGCGCAACAGACATGGGCACCTTGTTGTAGAAGGCTGTGACCTTCTTTAGCACATGCTGCACATCTGCAGTTCTGTAAGACTTGGACTCTTTGATGTCTTCTTGGTCACTGTCACTGATTTAAGGCTCTTGGCTAGTGTCAAGTACAGGCTTAACTTTCTTCATCATGGCTGACAGAACCAACTCTTGGCAGTACACAGTGTCAAACACATACAAAGTAAGTTCTACCTCCTTGTTTTTAACTGTTTTTGTTGTGGTCACCTTGGTGGGCTTCCAGGTTAGCTTGGGGACCCAAGGGTTGATGCTCTGCATCCTAGCAGCTTGTACTCCTTGAACCAGCTATGTCAGTGCAGTTTCACTATTGAACTCTCCTCTCAAATCTCCTTCCTGAGTAGGCACCTGGGTTGCACTAACTCTGTTCTTTGACCTGTGAGGGCAACTGCAAACGTAGTGCACAACAGGTGCATTGCTTCTCTGTTGTTGTACTCCTTCCATTTTGAGAATTTAATAAAATACTAGATAAATTTTACTTAAGTTACTCCCTAATTTTAATTTTTGCTTTTATCTTAATATGAATATTTAATTAATTTTTTTCCATCCAAGGTCCAGATTATAGATTTTTTATTTCTTAATTAGTTTTTTTTGTTTTTACAATACCCATTTTAGAATACCCAAAAAAATTACATCCATTTTCCCAGATTTTATGCCAAATTAAGCACTCAACACAATATTTTTAAAATTTATGTCTTGGATTGTGTGCCTTATTTTAGATACCTTGTTATCATTCTTGATTACAATCCATTGCACACAACATTTGAGTGATTTTGTTATAGTGAGTTGCTATTGTATTTTGGTTTTGGTTTGAGTTTTGACTCATCACGCTTGGGTGTATTTTATCACTAATTCACATAGGAAACATATGTACACCAAAAGTCAACTCACACAATTTTGTTTGTGAATCAATGTATTTCAGATTGTATTTTGAATAGTCTTGCTTGGCACGTGAGCACTTCTTTGCTGTGTTGACCCATTTTTCCCATTAATGCCAAAAATCCCTGTTAACAGAGTGTGTATTTTAACCTGATAGTTGGAATTTGCTCAAATATGAAATCATTTTGTTTAAATCTGAGGTTTTTTGGTTGTTGCCATGGATTTTAAAACTACTGTACATAGTTGATGATTTTATTATAGGTTAATAGTCAAGCTGGGCATCATGTTGCTGCAATATTGTACAATTATGGATACTCTCCCCATGGATAATGTAAATTCAGAACTTAAACGTAAAAATGCAGGTTTTTAAACCCTGGTCCAAATTTCAAATTGCATTTGCAGGCAACTCAGCTGAGTGAAAAAATTAAATTTTAATCAAATCAACCATCTAATTTGGCTTTTTTTATTTTTTTAATTTCTCAAACTTCAAATCCTTTGAGCAGATAACTCAACAAACTAAAAATAAAATACATCAAACAAATTTGGGATACATGAATAAGAAATGCATGATTATAATGTATAATTTGATATTTCCTGTAAGTCTAACTAGTCATAGACAACATGAAATTAGTAACAAATCTGAAATTGTGGGATTGTCAAATCCAAGAACCAAATTTCAAATCAAAAATGAGGTGGATTTGAAATAAATATAATTTATGGACATCTCAAACAGGAAATCAAAGGAACTAGAGTGGACTTGTGCTAATTCTTTTAGGAATCATAGGCATTCTCAAAAATCACCCAATTCTATTTTAGGATGGCAAAAATTTAGATCCTGCTATTCACTAAGTTAACATACTTAACAATAAAATTGACTAAAATATACACTCCTATTTTTGAGTAATTTTTTAATAAAATTTTATTATGTCTTCTTCTAACAACAACCAAGTCAATGAGATGTTCCCTGGCCCTGACAAAATCATGCAGGGCTAGACTGGGTCTTTTAAAAATGGAGCCTCTGTCTATGGCCACTCCAACTCTTGGGCCCCTCCCAAAGCACTACCCAGGAGTATATCATTTCTCCTGCGTTTTCTAGCATGGCCCTGTTTGCCCACCATGCACAGGTAGCTGCTAATAAAAATCATATATTAACAATGCCATCTGAAATTATTCAATTTAGCCAGGGGATCACACAGGGAAGATGGAATCACAAAACAGTCAACCAGATGGCATCACCTGGTACCCAAGATGGACACATCTCTCCTCCAGTCAATCATCCTTCAAGATGCAGAAGAAAGCTCATTACCCCAGAAGTTGTTCTAGAAATAGTTGAAAAGCAAGGGATGCTTATGTCCCTTAGAGAAATAGTGGCTGTTGTAACTGTGCTGTTTTAGCAGAGTTACAAGGGGGGAAATATTTGGAGACTAGATAATTATATTTATTTTGAGATATGGATTATATAGTTGTTGTGAATCATATTAAGATGAACATGATTATGTAGATCATTTATTGGATGGTGAAGGGGGGTGGCTTGTTCCTGGTAAAGGGTCAGTTGCAAAATCAAGTCATCCACTGTATAGGGTCATTGTTTGTTCATGATGTTGCTTTTGGTAATTTGAGTTGACTTCCTTGTTTGGGCATGGGTCACAGGGAAGTCAGATTGTAGGTCATAAACCCTCTTAGCCAAAATCTTGTTGGCGGGCCAATTGCTATTTTGATAGCAGATAGCTTGCTGAGGGCCTCTACACAAGAACCATTTAGTCTTTCAACTCTTCTGTCTTCTTATGGGTGATAGGGGATGGCTATGGTGTGTTTCACTCAGTTTTTGGCAAGGTAGATACTGGTGTCAATAGCCTTGAGTTTGTTTCCTCTGTCCATGATTAGGAGCTTAGCTTTGCCTAGCTTAGCTATAATTTCTTTGAAAATAAAT
>QTSX02005320.1:0-50542 GCA_014839935.2 Entomophthora muscae
GAGATTCAAAATTTGCCAATTTAAATAAACCAAAAAAAGTCAAATTAAATGGTTGATTTTATTAAATATTTTACTTTTCACTCAGCTGAGTTTCCCGCAAAAGTGATTCAAAATTTGGACCAAGGATTTGACAATCCCGCATTTTTATGTTCAGGTTTTGAATTTACAGTATTTAAGATTTATTAATTATCATTTTATATTTAGAGGCTTCTAAGCCTGTGATCACATTCAGCAGGACCATCAATGAAGGTTTGTAATTTATTTATTTTATGTTAAATTATTTTATTATGGCCTCTGATGCTATCCCAAACACTTGATACTAGATTATGTGTATGTATTTATATCAATCTTGTCAAATAAATATAAAAATTAAATTAAAAAACTAAATATAAAATGTACAAATTAGAAGTATAGTTTATTAACATATATTTTTATGCTTTTATGAAAACTGTTTCCAGGATATATTTTGCAAAACTTGTTTGCTAAAATAAAAATTATAAAAATTCTTATAAATAAAAATAACATAAAATGTAAATATACTTATTGGAAAAGAGAGTTTTAAGGGCACCTGTAATGGGTTCTTTGGTATGTACCCACCCGGCAATGAAGGTGGCGCACAACCTCCACCGCCACACCGTAGACAGTGAATACACCCTGATTGAAATATTCTCTGCAACTAGTAAAAGGGAGTATTGTTAGGTGTGAATGCAGGAGCAGCTTCTCTAGTGGGGCTGCAAGCCCATAGATTCCCGTCAGGACCAGGGCGTCTTGGATTACATGGTCAACTGAGTTGTACCTGGGGGACCTTCTTCCCATCCAATTAGAGCCTGGTATAATTGATCCCAAGAAGGACCCTTTCCAGGTCCTCTATGCTGGCGCCCATCCCAAAGAAGAAAAGATACCCCAGGTAAACCACCAAGTGAAGCCTTTGCCCAGAAAAGGCTTCAGTAAATTTGCACAGTTTGTTGCATACAGCACTAATATTCTTCTCATTTTTGGTCTTTCCAAAGGTAAGATCTATTTACAAGGGGAGCCCTGTCACATCTGCACTCCAGGCCAGCCCAAAGTCTGCCAGAAGGATTTTAGTCTTCTTTGTGGCTGTTGCGTCTGCAACAGCTGATTTCCCCACTATGTGCCCAAAGTTCTCAAGGAGGTAAGATAGGGTGTGCTCCACCAGGAAGCAGAAGTAAGCTGCTGCATGGGTCTGGCCTATTGTGAGAGAGAGGGGGCTAAACTAACTAAGTTTGGCGCCCATCCTGTGGAAAGAATCCACCAGGACACCATCCAGTACAAAACTGGTATGGCTGCTCAAAGTGGCGTCCACAAAGAGGACGCAGCGGAAAGACAGGGGAAGTAGGAATATAACCCCATCAAGACCACTCCATCAAGCAACCAAAAAGTGTGTTTGGGCATGGACTCTTGTGTACCCAAGCCACCCTCTTGGACCTGTACAACAGGGACCTCAGAGGGGGGCATTGGGGGAGCTGTTTGTGGCGGCGTTGTGGGGGAAGTTTTGAGGGTATGAAACTTGAGGTCATCACAAGTGAGGCTTCTCACGACGTTCTCACTAGTGACAAGAATATCCTGTGCCTGTCTAGGGAGGTCCTCAAACACATGCATGAAATGACTGGGGTTGCTTCCCGCAAGGTGGAATAAATGGAACACACAACTCCAAAGATCTGGGGAAGTGGTCCAAATCAACACCAGGGCAGGGGCCAGAGTAAAGGCCACAAATTTCAAAAATGAGGCCAACATTCAAACACAGAAAAAAGGGAGGAAACACAAGCACAACAAAAATTTCTATAGTGCACAGAACAGAACTGAAGAGAAAATAGGAATCCAGACAAATAATCACCTGCAAGAAGTGCTTGAAGTTGATTAGACAACAATTGCTAGCTATATACTTTAAAATAGAGTGAGAGAGACTACTAAAAGCGTATAAGAGAAGGAGAAGTCAACAAAGCAAATATGAAGCAAAATTGAAATTAAAGTAATTATATATTAAGAATAAAGTACTAATTTTAAGGTTCAAGCTTGATTTTTGAAAGCAAGCAAGGTAAGCGGGTTTATCAGTGTTAACTTCAACTCTATGAGCTCTGAAGACGACGCTGGGAACCAGGGATAGACCAATAAGGTAAGAAATGATAAAGCTTATACTAACAAGCCAAAGAAATAAAAAGAGCAACAAAAGTGTCCAGAAAATTTCCAAGGTTAAGAGTTTGGGGGAGGTAAACTTTATTTTATAAAATGAGCAAGCAGGGGACCAAAAGTCCCCTGTCTTGCTTTAAGGGACAGGGTTTGAGTTTGAGTGGTCACCTGATCCCATTTGGGGATCTGATTGACCAGAGTAGAATTTTTGCAAGGGAATTTCAGGAGGGTTGGATGTTTTTCTAATAATTTCTGGCTCCAGTTCTGATTGGCTGACAACAATGGAGTGTTTCAATGCAGCATCTAATCCAGTTGGATTGGGATTTGTTGAATTGGCAGGAGCGCAACCTAATTGATTACTCTGGATTTGTTTTAAATGTGGGCAAGCCCAAGCCAACAAATAGTCTAAATTAATCAGGGATTCCTCCCAAGTGGGAACATAAATCTGATCATTTGTGGCTGCCACCTGAGAAGGTTACAATAATACAAACTGCTTGTCAATTGTGTGGGCTAAATCCTCAAGAGAATTAAGGGGTTTAGCTGGAATTTGAGCAGATTTCTTGGTGTGCCAAGGGAGGATAGTCCTATCCAGGGCTAAAGGGGAAGTAACTTTACACCCATCTCTAGTATGCTCTTGAATGGGAGCATCTCCAGGACATCCCAAACAAGCTCAATGGAGTTTACACAGTAAACTCCACTGAGGGATACCGGGTCCAGGCGGACCAATTGGGCATCCTTGTAGGCAGTAACTGCCCATTTATATGCCCCCTTGCCATGTGTCAGCCCAGCCAATGCCTCCTAGGACATCAAAAAGGTACCATGGATTCTGTCTTTGAGCTCCTGCAAGACAGGGGGGACAGAAACAGCTTCTTGGCCACGTGATTGGTATAATTGACATAAAAGGTGGCTGGTGCAAAGGGGACCAGGACCTGGCGGATTTCACCACCCATGTTTTCTAAAAAAAACAGGTGAGTATTTCCAAATTTTTATTGTTTTTTTAGATTAACTTCCTGGCTTTTTCTCCTTGCCCGCAGCCTTGGCTGGTTTAGCCATCTTTGGTGCAACCAGCTGCGCAGGCATCTCAGTGTCCTCCTTGTGGGCCCTCTTGGTTGGTTTAAGATGTTCATACATCTCAGGGTCATTGATCCAGACAGACAATGCGGAAAGGGCATAGGACTTGAATTTTAAGCCCTCTACAACTATCTTCTGGATGTTAAGAAGGTGCTCAATGGTCTTCTCAGTGATGTCATGTATTTTGGTCATTAGGGACTTTGTGGATACCTTGTCTATTTTCTTGCCTTCAAGGACGGCAGACTTCACTCTGGCTTTGACCTTGCAGTCAATTTCTTTGATTTTGGCAATTGCCAAGTCAAGGTCTCTTAGAAGTTTTTCCACTTTGCTCATTGCTTTTTTACTAACCTTTCCATATCTTTATAGCTTTCATCCCAATAAACCCTGTTTTAATATGATATAACTGCCTCTTTGTTTATCCCTGTTTGTTTTCCCATTTACAATATCTCATTTTTTTACCCATTGTGTATATGTTTTACAATTATCTCAAAATGTGTTGTTTGCTTTGTGTTATCATTATTTCCTTAATTGCCATATTATTTTTGGCACCCAAACACAGCCTCTTGTGAAAATATTAACAAAAATTTGGTGGTTGTCAAAATTTGAATTAGAAAATTATAAGGTTATTGTGTTTAGATAAAGTTGTTGCTGATCCAAATTCAAAACCTTAATGATAAACTTTAAGCCAATCAGGAGCCAAATAATAAAGTGATTGTTGTGACATAAAGGGTCATTCAATAACTCTTTGGTGCATGTGCACTAATTAATCTGATTGGCTGGATGTTTTGCTATTGTGCGCCATTGCTGCTGTGGCATTTTGTTGATGGACTAGTGCCCAATCAGCTGCTGGGTTAGCACTAGTCCATCAACAACTTGCCACAGCGGCAATGGCGCACAATAGCAAAACATCCAGCCAATCAGACTAATTAGCACACATTCACCAAATAATTATTGAATGACCCTTTATGTCACAAAAATCACTTTATCATTTGGCTCCTGATTGGCTTAAAGTTTATCATTAAGGTTTTGAATTTGGATCAGCAATAACTTTATCTAAACACAATAACCTTATAATTTTCTAATTCAAATTTTGACAACCACCAAATTGTTGTTAATATTTTCACAAGGGGCTGTTTTTGGGTGCTAAAAATAACTGTGTTCTGGATCTATATAAACAGTATAGTAAGTATATGATTTTATAGAAATAAACTGAACATAAAGAATAAAACCAACTATAAACAAAGAGAAAATCAACAGTTGAAATTCAGAATAAATATAATATAAAAAGAAGATGTTTGACAACAGGGAGTTTATTGGGGGAATAGTGATGCCTAGTAGACAGAATAATGTGGGAAATAAGGCGTAGAGGTGGTGCTGGCCTGGGGGGTCTGGGATTGGGTGGGTGAGGCTGGCAGGTGGTGGTGGCAGGGGTAGAGGCAGGAGGATTGCATGTGATAGCTGCCATATACCACTGATGGTATTTCTTGTCTGTCATTGGCTGGATTGGCTGATAGGCGGCTGTGGCACAGGGTGGGAGGCACTTGTCTTTCTGTGATTGGTTGACCATATTCACATGGAAGACAATTTGGGCAAATAAGTCAGCCATCATTTGGCAACCAAAGAGAGAATCATGGTTGAGGACCCCAAGATAAAGATCATTAAAAGCCTGAGGGTGGCACTCCCAAACTGTATCTCTAATGTTAAAAAACACAACATCAGCCAGATAAATGTCTGTGTGGCTGGCGGGGTAGACTGAGGCCTGATGCCTGTGTCCCTGGATGGCCTCAAGGGCAGTGGAGCTACCCTTCATCTGATGGCTCAAGAAACCCTGGTGTTTGGAATTTTAGCTATCCCAGTAGTCTAGTAGTTCACCAAGGATATGGCTGTACTTGTATCCATTGATGAAATAAGGGTTTGTCTGATAGTAGACAAAACCCTTGGCCAAAACAGCCAGAAACACACCAATGAACATCCCCTTCTTGACCTTCTTCCTTCCTTTTTGGGTGGTGGCTCTTCCTTGCTTGCCAAAATTATTATAAGCTATCAATAGCTTATAGTAAGAGATGAACATGATGTCATCTTTTATACTTGTCAAGCATTGTACCAGGGTGGATTCAATTGCCTGATCATATGGGGAATCCTCACTGCCATCTCATTGGTTGCCAGCAACATTGCTCAACACACAGACTAACGCCACTTTGCCATACATCCAGAGCTGCACCATGAGCTCAGAAACCCATATTACATGGTGTGCAAGCTGTTTCCAGACCTGGGCCAGGAGAAGCCTGGGGTCCTGTTGCAGGAGATCGAGCATTATTGGGTACACCTCGGTAATCTGGGGGTTGACCTGGTTCTTTGGCTTCTTGGCCATCCCAATCTGATTCCTCTTATTCATTAAGTTATTTAATTCATGCATTATTGTGGCTTGGGTAAATTGCAACTGGGTGGCAATCTGGTCCCAGGTAAGGTCACACAGGTTCAGTGCCACAATTTCTTGGAGAATTTGGGCGGTGATGATTTGTTGCTTGGGGCGCTGGACCTCAGGAGCTGAAGCCTGATTGGCTATAGGGGGCAGGTTGGGTGGTGGAAGCAATTTTTTCTGAATTGAGGTTGCCATTCTGATTGGTTGGTTGGTGGGCAGCTTGTGTGGGGGTGGGTACAGGAGCAGGGGCAGAGCTAGACACTACGTGACTACTAAACAGGTCAAAGCCTTAGGGGTTGGTGGTCAGGTACAGGTCAGCTTCCTTGTTACCTGCCTTGAAGGCTTGGGTATAAACAGGTGCCTCCACACCCTGAGCCTTGCCTCCATTGAAGCTGGCTTGGCTGCTGCTGGCTTGCCTGCTGGCGCCATCAAAGATATTGCTGTTAAAACTCATTGTAAAAAACCTAGGATAAAACCACTAAAAGTAGAAGTTTAAAATTTTATGATTTATTTTTATTGCAATCACATTTCCATATTTAGAAGGTTCTCAAAACCATTTTACAAAATCAGAATCAATGAAAATGAATAAAATGTCTCTGTTCCTAAATTGGATAGCTGTTGATTGGCTGTTAAACTGTTATACTTCTATTTTAGGCTGCTCATACTATAAATATTGTGTGACTTATTTTGTTTTGTGCTTGTGGAATCTCACTTCCAGAGTGATCAAATTTTGTTTCATTTTATACCTTCTGTTAGTGCCTCATATGAATCCTGATTGGATTATAATATACTCTGTAACAGCATTCATCCACTTACTTGCTGTGTCAGTTCATTTTGTTTGTGGTTTAAACAATGCCACTTGATATTTGCTATAATTTTGTATAATGGGCTAGTGAAATTTTGTTTTTTTGTTTGACAGTTCATTTATTAACAGAATTTTTTTAAATTAATTGAATCCTGAATCTTGCATGACTTGGATTTTGTTCAAATCTGGAATCATTTCATTTAAATCTGAGGTATTTTTGGTTGTTTCCATAGCTTTTAAAACTACTGTAACAGTATTATAGATTCATTGATTTTTTTATGTTAGATATTTTTGTTGTCAGTTTCAGTTGCTATTGGTGTTTGTTGTTGGATTGAGTTTGTAACTTTTGTGACTGAGTTTCATGTGTGCATAAAAACATAGTAAACATAGTAGCTTTTTTATGTGACTAAAACTAATGTGTTCTAGCGTTTGGTACACTTGTTGTTGATTCATTATACATTTGTCCCGGTTTAAGTAGGTTGTTATATGACTGGACATTTTTGCCAAATAGCACACATTTTCCGTGAAATTATCTTCTATTTAGATCTAAAAAGTTGAAATTTGTTGTGTGGCTGAACCTATGCATTCTAAATTGACTACTATATGTTTATCTCAACAGGTTTGAAACTACTGTACTTTAATTAAAACAGTGTAGGCTTTATGAAAAAGATCAAAGACTGTAGGAGAACAGTTAAATGCCCAGGCTGAGACAAATGTGCTGGATAAATTTCCAGGTCATAAGAGAAAAGTGGTGATTGCTCCAAAGATGACATTATAAAGCAGGGTGTTTCAGGAATTTGCTTGTTAGAAAGAGCTTCAACAATGTAATTTAAAAATGCATTGGATTTTAAGTCAACTAAGGTGCTTTTCACAGAAGTTCTAATCATTTACATGTTTACTAAGAGTCTCATACCCTGTAATAACCCATCAAAAAATATAAGTCAGAGTAACATAAGAGATATCAAGAGGTATTTGGGTGGAGGATAAAAAATTTATGCTGATTCAGTGTATGCATAATGAAGCCTTTTGTACCCAAACTTATACCAATGAAATTGGTATAAGATATCTTAAGCATAACTTGAGTCACTGATACTAATGTTTAACAAGGGTACTTAAAATTAACAAATAAGAGGCAAATAGCTTATGGAAGAGCCTTGATTTATTTTACTAGAATAATGGATTCAAAATTTTGCCTTTCATAAAAACTACTAACTTCAAGTTAGAAAAATATAGATGTTTAAAGGTTTACAAAGTGAAAAAGATTGTTAGAGTGATGCTAACTTGGAAAAAATTGGGTTTGAATTAGTAAGGAAATTTGAGGCAAACATAATAGGTTACCATACCTGAGATAGCTTTGTGTGAAATAATTTACTGTTGCTGCACAGTATAACGTACTGCAGGTGAAAACAATCAGAACCTGAGTCAAAGGAAACTTATCATGATTCAAACCTTGATATAGAGTGAGTGCTGAGTGTTGATTCCTGGTATTGTGTTTGAGAGTTTGGATACTAGAATGTTTGGTGTTTTAGAATCATTGATTCCATTAGCTTGGGTTCTTGGTTGATACATTAAACTATCAGATTGGGCCAGCAGTTTTTTCATCATAATTCTTAACATTGAGGCCTTCTGGTTGGTTGGAACTGAATTTAACTTTGAATGCAGCTGTGGATGTGGATTCTGCATCAATATATGATTTTTCTGCTAATCGGATTAAGTGGACACCTTATTGACCTTGGATGGGTGTAGCCGGGTTGTATAGGTTAATTAAATATTATTTATCGGTGCTTTGGATTGGTTTAGGTTTATTTCTAGCACAATTATCCTATGATCATCCAAAATTAATTACTGGTGTAGTTTGATGCAGTTTCAATCTGGCAATCACATAGCTGATATTGGTTGGGCTTCATGATTTGTTGGGCTGTAAGAAGTAAGGTTTTTTACAGGGTGATGGATGACTATGTGCAAGGCTATTCTAAAACGTCAATAAAGTGCTAATATTAATAATAAGTATACATTTATGTTTAGCTTAAAAAGTTTATGATAGATGACATTCTGTAATCGCATATAGCTTAAGAAGGAAAAGCAGCATGAGGCAAACTGGGAAAATAAGATGATCTGATAGAAGATAAGAAACCCAGTTTTTGTTTTTCTAACTAGCTGCTTGGTGATAAGCTAAAAGGAAACAAACCTATCTTAATGAGTTTGATTGACTTCACAGGGTAAATGTCATATTTGATGATAGTCAAGGAAGAAAGTGTGAAATGAAATATCTGACTTTTGGATTAAGTTTGTAATAGAAATTGGATCATCATTAAACGGTAAGAGCCTGCTACTCACACCAAAGGCAAGTGGGGTGGCTTATTTCATTCCTCCATATTATTCTGTTTCTGAAGTCAAACCCCCAGTACTATTAATACAAATCAAGGATACGAACTAATCAAGCCATAACACTTCTTTATTGAAGGGGGATTACAAATTGAATTTGACAAAGCCATCCTTTATCCTACTCTTTCAGATATATGAAGCTGACAATCATCTAAGAAGATTATTTTTTACTTCCTCTTTCAACTTGGACTTTAATCCCCATACCCTCTTTACATATCAATATACTCCTTAGAAGTATACTTGCCACAGTGAAACAGTGCTCCTTAAGCTCAACCATGCTGAGCATTGAAGCTGATCTTTCTAATCTTACGAATTTGACACTATTTCTAAAACATGATATGGGAGCTTGCTTTAATTACAGATTATTGACAAAATACATATTGCAGAAAATAAACAGGAAAAGATTAGAGGTAGACATTTGCTTTGCCTGGATTCAGTCTCATAAGTGTAGAGCTCAGCCATTGAGCTCAGTAACCATAGCATAATGTAAACAATAGAGTAAAACCCCAAGTCAACTTGGTATGCTGTGAGGCTATACCATGACAGCTGGACTAAAAACCAGGATTGAATATTCACTAGAATCGATACTTGCCCTAGAAGAAATACACTATTAATGGTTGAAATACTAAGTCTATTTGAGTGAATATGGCTATGATTGCTTGGCAACAAAAAATATTGAAGAGTATTCAAATTTGTATGGTTAGGATTAAACTATTATTGTAAAATGATCACCTTCCAGGAATGGACCCTACTGGCTAACCTTTTATTTCCTAACAATAAAAATGATGTTACAAAATCAATCAATAAGTAGAAGACTAATATTGCAGTATCTTTTTGAAGAAAACTCCACTAAAAAAAACACTGAGTCTAAAAAAGCAACCTATATTCTTATTGGTGTACTAATGTAAACTTGCTCCAAGTAGAAAATCCTTTAAACACTCACCTCTCATGAAATTTAAACCTTCCTGAGAATAGAACACTGCCAAGGCGGGAGGCGGGAGTTGAACAACCGGATCTTCTTGGACCTTTTGGAATATTAGAAGCCAATTGCTTATGACAGTAAATAGAGGAATTGCCAAAAACTTTAAGGAGTAAACACCATAAATGGAGTGATTAAACAAAACCATTTGAAGCATAAAACTCATCATTTTCGTAGGGCATAATTTAGGTGCTGTGGAGAGGTGAGTATTCGAGTGAGTAAGCCCAATGTACCTAACAGCCCCTGATTCTGGTTAGAACTAGCCATGTATAAGGGAGGGATTCCCAACAGGCTCCACGAAAGAAAAGTCTTGGAAAGCTCTAATTCCTTTGGATTCATCAAAATAAGCGCTTTTTGACTCCACAGAGCGAAAACAAAAAACACCATGAATACCCCCAAAGTACCACAAGTGTAAGCGACTTTAGAGAAAAGACTCTTGGGCTGAGCATATTTAGATTTTTTAAAGGGCAGAAAAAGACTATAGCTTATTGAAAGAATCATGATTCCAAAAACTGCAGCAGATTTCTCTGGAATTGTTAGCCTGAAATCAACTCCAATTACCTGAAGGACCCTATATTGAAATTAAAGTTTAGCAAAAGGAAATGATATAAATTGCTATTGCGCTAAAGAACTTGTGTAGTTTAAAAGATTCAAGGCAAAGATGATTAAAAAGAAAATATTACCAACTCGGTTGCATAAAGGACAGTTGTTGTTTTGATACTCAAGTCTAGAACGCGATCAACCAAGGCCAATAGAAAGGGAGAAAGACATTGAGGAAATAGTTTGGCTTGAAGATAAAAAGGGAACATGAGCCTAGGGGCAGCTAGACTTTGTTTCCTTTTATCTATACTACAACTTGTTTCCGAGCTCTCTGGCGAGCCACTTAAAATACATGTATATTGGTTGGTATAAGTACTGTTTACTTTCTCCTCATTTGAGTTATTTGATAGCAGTGGGGTATTTTCATTTCTCTTGTTCATTAAAAGTTCTGACTTGATTATTTAATGATACGCTATTAGCCTAGTTAATAATACAGTAGTTGTACAGATAATGCTGAATGTTTAATATATAAATCCTATCTTTGATTCTTTCCGTTGGCGCTATTTATTACAAGCAGCTGCTAAGCATTTTACTTCGACTTAAGCAGCTGAGGCCTAATGTCGTCTTGAACTCCAAATAAGATCGTGTTTCCCCCCTCAAAAAATAATTAGGCAGCTGAGGCCATAATTACATATATGTTTCAGCGAAAACTGGTGTGGCTGCGCTGTGATGATATCATTCCCACACAGCCTGAAGCTGTGGCGGGAAAAGGCTGCTCAGGATAGGCATCGGCTCCAAGCTTTCTTGAAAGCTTGGAGCCAAAGCTATCCGTAACAGCCTTAAGCAAGAACATGGGTAGCGCTGCGGCAGATTTGAACCAGGGTTGCCTTATAATAAAACACCCACCTGGATCAATCCTGTATTGATTCCTATAGAACTGAGCCCAGCAATTAGCTGCAAATAGAAAATCCGTTTTAGATTTGATATACCCTATGAAGGGGATAGAATAGAATCAGATCCTTTTAAATTACACTTTAAAATCCTCATACAATAATAATATCTTTTTTAAAAATGGTTAAAACTTAAGTAACAAATATATTCTTTATATCCCTACTATTAATTTTGCCACACTGCCTAGGTTTCAGCACAGTAGTTTTAAAACCTATGGCAACAAGCGAAAATAGTTCAGATTTAAACGAAATGAACTCAGATTTAAACAAAAATAGCTAATCTGTAAACAAAATTGAAATTAACCCAAATATATTGTAAATTAATATAAATTCATTGAGTTCTAATTTCCTTTAAAGATTAGCTATTTTCATTTAAATCTGAACTATTTTTGCTTGTCGCCATAGGTTTTAAAACTACTGTATATGAAATTCTTCCAGATATCAAGTGGAAGGGACAGCTTTCAAGAGGGATGTAGTGCTATCCTACCCAAGCCCTTTCAGCAAGAGTTAGATCCTACACAGCTCCAGCATCTAAAGAAGCTGATCTGATCTTGCCATCCAAAAGAAGGCAAAGGCTGCAATCCAGCCCAGAACGGTCTATCACAACCCTAAGCACATGGATCCAAGCAGCTTCAGGATCAACCATATACATTTCAATCAGCTCCTCCCTCTGAATGCATTTCTTACTATGCACAATGTCTATAAAAAGATTTGATTTTGTTCAGAAGAGTACTCGTTTAAAGGGTAAGCATCAATTTGACTAACCTAGTGTCAAGATTGGCAATTCTGGCAATCTAAATATGGCTATTGCATGATTGCTGCCATTCTCAACTTACCCTACTTCCTGAATGCCTTCTGGATTCTCTCCCAAGCATCTGGAAATCTCCTGATCCTCTTTATGCTCTACAATTGCCTTATGAGGCTATCACCCAATATTCAATAAAATTATCCTTTCTTCTCTCTATCTTGCTTCCTCACAGCATTGTCTTATCACTAGTTTTACCTGATTAATCATATTATTTAACACCACAAACTACCAATATAATTGAATGCATTTAAAAAATCATGATGACATGTTTAAAAGCTATTGGATTGCTATGGTGAAATTGCAACTTTTAAGATAAATAATAGGTGGTTCAAGCAAATTTTTGCTGATAAAATGTGACACCCTAAAATTTTGCCAATGCAGCAACCTAAGAAGGGTTAGCAACAAGAAAATGAAAGGAGATGATTTATTGGATAATAGGCTTGGCCTTTAAGCTAAAGATCTTGTGGCTTGATCCTACCAATGTCCAAGGATCCATTATTTGTGAGGATGATGGCATTGCTGACTTTCATACAGCTGAATTATCATTATGGTAAATATGAGGATGATCAAATCATAAGGTTAAAGGGTTCAGATCTTCTCCCTCAACATACTTCTCACTTAAGGAGTTAATTTTCTGTGATAAAGTCATCATGAGGCAGCCTGGTATAAACAGCATATGTCTGAAAGTCTACAGTTGGTTAGTGATAGGTACTAAGGTGTTAAGATGATCTTATCTGCTCAGGAAGAGGCATGCTCTACAATATTTCTTGATGACTGTCTTTTTGGCACTTCAAAATCCTACAAGGCATGTGTTGTGCTCTGGGTAGTGTTTAATAACTCTTCCTGGCCCTCTTTACTATGAGTCTAGATTATTTGGTTTCCAGAAAAAATTCAGACTAAAATGTTAGGGACAAGAGGCCTCTCTTGGGGGCAATTTTTGCCAGGTCATTCTTTTAGTATCTTCCAGCTTTGACTTGATCCCAATAATTTTATGTGCAGGTTATTGCATCTCTATGAATAGTTTCCCCCTGGTTATTATCACATGGGGTTGATATTGTGTGAGAATACTTTCAGCTTGTATAAATAAGTGAGTTCAAAGCTAGAGTAACCAGCCCCTTGACTGGCTATAACTCTGGATAATATCAGTACATTTTTGACATACTGTGGTCATATGTCTTGTGGTTTACTATTCATGATGTTTTTCAAGGTATTTATGAGACTGGTATTTAGTTTCCCCCCTCTGTTTGCCTGTGGCTAATAGGGAAAGGTTGTGAGGTGTTTATTGCTTATGCTTTCTGGCCTTTGGTTGTCCAGAAGGCTGACCAGGCTATGTCAAAGCTCAGAGTTATAATTAATAAGTGCTATTTTTTAGCTTCTTGGATGGCCCATATTATATCCAAGCCCCAAACCAGTAATGGTTCTGGATCAGGTACTTGGTTGACTATAAGCTTGAGGCTACTGTAATGGTATACTTTTCAGATCCCGGCTAATTATCTGGTAAATATGTGAATTCTTGTTTAAGGTTGGGCCATCATATAATTTCATTTGGTGAGAGATATAGGTTGTTGGCTCTGATGTACCCTGATCATCTGTGATGCTTTAAAACAGTGACAATCCTTTTAGCAAGGGAATTTATTATCAGAGATCCATTTCTGAGGAAGGAAAGAATCCAAGTAGTGTAGAAGAGCAGACAGATGGAATCTCATGAGAGAAGATCCCACAGGAATACTAACCATTAAGATGTTCACAAGGTATCCCCATAATTTGTAAGAGCCCAAGAATAGAGAAAAATTGGTTAACCTGTAATAGACAGCAACATAGGTTAATACATACCAAGGAGCTCCTGGTCAAATAACGGGAGGAGGTAAAGGAGGAGGCAAAGAAGGCAGAGGTGTTTTTTTTATCACAGGTTGGAGGAAATTGATGCTTAGTATACAGATAATCCCAAGCTGAAGTCTTTGTGGCATCTCTGACTAAAATATTAGAATCAAATTCATGACCTTTAGCAGCCAGGTTCCAGAAGACTAAACAGAACAGAAGCAGAAAGAAATTCTGTTTCCAGATCATTGGGAGGTTGATTTTGAATCTACTAATTTACTAGGTAAAGAATATAGAACCAAGATTTATTATCCAGAAATTGAAGTTGTTAGAGCACTGGGTAAGTTCTCAGTGCTTCTAACTAAATACTGTGAAATTTGGTGCGGCAAAGTGGAATAATGTATGGTGAATTCGGAGGTGTATTGGTTACCATGATATGTTTGGCTGCTTGGTCATTTTGGTTTGACTGCTGCCAGCAAACTTTCAGGATGTAGTTTGCAGCAGCCAAACCTCCAAGTTGATTGAGAAGCAGTAAACTGAAGGTTGTGTTTAGGTGGTTATTAATATCTGTTGCAGTGATTGGATCCTCTTCTGCATACTGGTTGGTTGGATTTGAAGTGAATTTATTTGGGTGGATTTGAATCTTAATGTTTGCCTTATCATTTGCTATAGGTTTTTGGAAGGCAATCAATTAGTCCCCTGGGCAATTAAGTCTTTACTTTGTTGATCTATTGGCTGTGTAGTATGGGAAGTGGTTTTGAAACCCGCTTTTGCTTTTGAACTAGTTGGTAAGCTTTTGCTCTTGATTTTAATTAATTCCTCATCAACTTTAGGAGTTTTCAAAAGGTCCAAAGGTTCAGAGTTTGATTCCTGGTGTGATGTTTGGCCTATATTTAGCCCAATTTTAAGTGCTTGTGGTTTCTAAACCTTCTTCAACTTAAAATGACAACCAAGAGGATTCTCAAGTAACCCAAAGACCAATTCTAAAGTTTTGGAAGGAAATAATAAAGTATCAAAACAGCAGGCTTGACCTGCCAGCAAGGTTCCAATTAAGCAGGTTTGTGACCCACAATCCAATTATCCAGTCACTCAAAGCCAGACTAGAAAGTCAACTCAAATTTCCAAATCCAACAACATGAACAAATGATGATCCCTTGTGGTGGATACCTTGTTTTGGCGCTTGACTCATTACCAGGATCAAACCACCCCCTTCACCATCCTACTGTATAATCACACAATTATGTTCCTGTTATCCATGACTCACATTAACTATATAATCACTACCTCTCAATAAAGAATATTATCTAGTTTCCAAATATTTTCCCCCTTGTAACTCTTCTAAAACAGCACAGTTACAACATTGGTAGCACATGTAGGTTCTCCATCCTAACTTATTCCCCAAAATTCTGCTTGTTGCCTGTACTTGCCGCGGCCAACATATCCTCAATAGAATCATGTCCAGCCTCCCAACAGACTGGACACTGTACGTACCTGGTGCCAAGATACCTGATGTTTTTGTCCTGTACCAGAACACAGTGATCCTGCTGCCCACCTTCAATGCCATATCTGCACAAGGTTTCCTCCCAACAGCCACCACCATTCCCCAACCAACTGATGAAAGCACCATGCCAGTCTACGTAGCCCAAAGACTCCTTAGCACTGCCCTGGAATCTTTTGCTGGGGCCAACAACAATAAGCCGCTTCATGGATTCAATCTGCCCAAAGCAAACTGGCCCAAATGGAATGCCTGCAGCAATTCTGGATTGCAGAGATCTCCATCTGACTGACTCATGACACTGGCACCTGGTGCTACAAGTGGCATGAAGAACACATTGAAAAGGACTGGGATACCTTCAAACAAGACTTCTTTGCAAGATTTGTGCTTAAAAACACCGCATATCAGGGAACCAACCCTGATTGGCCGGCTCGCTAGTGTTTGAGAACTGGCAGGTTGCGGACTGGGTGGGCAGGGCCCACCAAAGGATTGGTGCTAACTTAATGAGGTAGGACATTGACTTGCCCACCTATAACCACAGGTCAGCGGCTGGGACAATAGTATCTATTACTCCTGTGAGAGTAATATATACAATTCCAAAAAGCTTGTTGGTATGGTCCAGTGGGAGCTTGGCGGCAGAGGCAGGCATTGGTTTGGGGGTTCTGGGTGGTTCCATGTCCATTTGGTAGGCGGGAAAGAAGTTGTATTTATCTCTGAACAGGTGGGATTTGGTAACATACCAAGGGCCTTCTTGGTTGTATCTGGTTAACTCTGTAGTTCTGGCCAAGGGATCCCAGGCTAGTATGTTGTTGGCGGTGTAGTCCTTGCACTCAGGCTTTGAGGGGTACTCTGTGAAATGAACGGGACCAAAGGGAGCACCTGGCGGGCAGTACGTAGCTGGCTGGCAGGCAGGGGGTCAGACAATCTTTGGGTTAACTGGAAGATGACAAGAATAAAATACAGCAATATTTGGGGAACCCAATATCTCATAACCTTTATTTAAAAATGATGATGGGGTTGATCTTGGCCTGACAGGTATTTATACCACACTACCAGGCTTCACTACCTAGTCAGGTTTTCTGGGCTCGGGCAGGTTGGCATCCGGGGTCTCAGATGACAGTATGGCGCTTGGCACTGGCAGTTTGCCACTGGCTGCTTTGGGATGAGAAGACTTAAAATCCTTCTGTTTGTTGATTTGGGTATTGGGTGCCTCTTTGGGTTCAGTGCCTCCCCCAGGACTTTGGGGAAGTTCAGAATAACTCTCTTGGAGAAACTTGCGCATTTCACTGAGCAATCTGCCGGTGTCAGGCGTTGGCACCTCAGGGAAATTCTCGGCATCTTGCACTGGCGGTTTGATTGCAGAATCCTGCAGGACAGCTAAGGGTTCAGGTCCTGGTGGGCTGGCAACAACTTTATCAATCAGTAGTGGGTTATTGGATTCCCAGCCTATGAGTCTGGCAGTCTGTGAAGGGTTTCTTCCAGGGTTTGACTCTGGTTCTGTATTTTGATATTTAGGAGCATACAAATTGTCATTCCTGACACCATCCCCTTCTTCCCCCAAAGTCCCCCTTTCAGGGCCTTCTTCCTAAGGTATTGTTGGATGGCCTGTTTGGCATTTGTTAGGTTGCTCAAGGGTTCCCAGGTGCTTTCTTCTGGGTGGTAGCCTACCCACTTGATGTAGTACTGGGGGGGGGGTCTTGTAGTGGACTTGGTCACTGTGGATGTACTCAACTTTGTACTCATTTGAGTGGTCCTTCCAGATTGGCGGGGGGCTAGACTTGATCTTCTGGTGGGGAAGGGAGTTTCCGTCTTTTTTGAACAGCAAGGCATGGTGGAACACGTTATGAATCTTCCATGTGGGGGGTAGGTCTAACTTGAAGGCAACTTCTCCAATGAGCTTGGTGATCTTGTGTGGCCCACTTCTTCTGTGAGCTAATTTACTGCAAGGCACATGCAGGGGCACGTTACAGGAGTCCAAATAGACCTTGTCTCTAACTTGGAGAGGCTTACCAGGGGTCTGTTTTTGATCAGCAAAGGCCTTGTATGTCTGTACTGCTTGGTTGAGGTTTTCTAGGCATATAGTTTGGGTGTTGTGGATCTGTTCAATCCAGGTGTGTCCAGATGGGTTGGCTTCCTTGTTTCCAATGCTAGGGTCCCATGAGGGGTCAAACCCGTAGTAAGCTTTGAAAGGGGACATTCCAGTAGATGTGTGGTCTTTGCTGTTGTAGGCGTACTGTGCTATGGGTAGCATCTCAGCCCAGTTATCTTGGTCAGCGTTGGTGTATCATTGTAGGTATTGTTCAAGTATTTGGTTCACTCGTTCAGTCTGGCTGTCAGTCTGTGGGGGCAACCTCCAGAATTAACTCATACAGAATGGAACATCCTCCATGTCAACAATTTCAAAAATTGTTTTTGCTTTATCTTTTATAATTCTAATTAAAAGCTTAAAATAAAAATCAAGCAATGCTTCTATTATCAGTGTCAATTATTTAATCAAGAAAAAAATAATCTTTAATATTGAAAATAAGAAAAATATTTTCAAGAATTGTCAACATGGAGGATTTTCTATTCTGTATGAGTTAATTCTGGAGGTTGCCTCTGTGGGTGGTAGGAGGTTGATACACAGCGCTTTACCCCCAAGTCCTTCATCACCTGAGTCCAGTAGTTAGAGGTGAATTGTGGTCCTCTATCAGTGATGATTTCCGCCGGAGTGCCGTTTTGAGTTAGGATGTGATCATGGAAATGTCTAGCTGTCTCTGCGGCAGTGCAGTGGGTGGTGATAGGGACAAAATAGGAAATTTTAGTGAATCTATCTACCATGACTAGGATTGCATTAAACAAATTAGAAGGGGGAAGTTTCACAATATAATCCATTGAAACGGACTGCCAGGGCCCCGCGGGTATGTCTAGCAGTCTTAGCAGGCCTTCAGGTTTGGATCTACAGGTTTTGGTCCTTCCACATGTCTCACAGCCTTTGATGTAGGCGGCCACATCTTTGTCCAGTTGGGGCCAAGTGTAATTCTTCTTGATTCCTTGGATTATCTTGAGTCTGCCAGGGTGACCGGCCATCTCTAAGTCATGATAGTCTATGAGTACTTTGGTCCTTGTTTCACCTTCTGGTACATAGATCTGGTTGTTTAATAATAGGGTGGGTCCTTTTAATGAGAATCCCTTCTTGTAGTGGCAGCTATCTGGGTCTGAGGTCAAGTTGGCAATGAGTTCCGCTGAATACTTGTCTAATTTCTGCGCCTCAATTATGTCAGGCTTACAGGCCATGATCTTCATGCTCATCAGTTGGATGCCTAGGCTGGCAGGGTCAAGGAGTATGTGGGTGTTGTGGTCCTTGGTCTCAGCTGTGGTGGGAATTGTATCTGCTCTTCTGCTCAGTGCGTCAGGTACTATGTTGACTTTTTTGGGTTTGTAGTCAATTTTCAGGCTGTAGTAGGCCAGTTCTAGAGCCCATCTGACCTGTCTCTGGTTCAACTGTCTGGGTTTAAAGAAGTGAACCAAGTTCTTGTGGTCAGTTAGGTATTTTACTGGGAATTCAGCACCACATAGGTATGGCGCCAATGTTTCAAGGTCTTCATTATTGCAAGCATCTCCTTGTTGTAGATTGGGTAGTTTCCTTTGGCAGCTAGCATCTTCTTGGAGTAATATGCTACAGGATGTAGCATACTATCCCCTCCTTCCTGAAGAAGGACCCCACCCACCGCAAAGTCAGATGCGTCAGTTTCCAGTACAAATGGCTTGGATGGGTCAGGCATTGCCAGGACAGGTGCAGAGGTGAACACAAGTTTTAGGGCCTTGAATGCTGATGTGCACTTATCAGTCCAAGAAAAGGTGACCTTGTCAGAGCAAAGGCGGGTCAGGGGAAGAGTAATGTGAGAAATTTTTTGGATGAAATCCCTGCAATAATTTGCCAGGCCCAAAATACTTCTCACATCCTTTCTGCATTTGGGTACCGGCTAAGCTGTTATTGCTTTTACTTTGTCCTGTGCCATAGAAAAACTGCCAGTCTTTACCACATATCCCAGGAATTTGACCTCAGTCTGAAAGAATTCATATTTCTTAAGTTTGGTGTGTAGGTTGGCTTGGGAGAGTTTTTCCAGTATCAGGTCCAGGTGTTGGAGGTGCTCTTTGTGTGACTTGCTGTAGATGAGGATGTCATCCAAGTATGCAACACAAAATTGGTCAAGGTATTCCCCTAGGATGGTATTGATCATCCTTTGGAAAGTTCTGTGGGCGTTGCATAGGCCAAATGGCATTACTAGGTACTTGTACATCCCATATCATGTTTTGAAGGCTGTTTTGTATTTGTCTCCATCCTTGATTTGGATTTTATTGAACACATTTCTAAGGTCAATTTTTGAGTACACCTGGCCTCCAGTCAGTACATCACAGAGGTTGTCAGCATTGGGGATGGGATAGCGGTTCTTCACTGTAATGTCATTCAGCTTCTGGTAGTTTACGCATGAACGCATCCCACCATCTTTTTTCCTACAAACAGCATGGGTGACAAGCAGGGGGCTTTTGACACTCAGATGAAACCCTTTTTTGTCATATCCTCCAGGTATGCTTTCAAGGCTACTTGCTCACGGTGGTTGCAACTATAAATGGGGTTGTGGTGTGATTGGGTGCCTGGTAGTGGGTCTATGGCGTGGTTGTAGATTGAATGACTGGGTAGTTTGGTGGCTGCCTCTTCACTAAACACATGGTCCCATTTCTGTAAGAGAGTAGGTAGTATCCTGACGCTAGGTTCTATCTTTATGGTTAAGAGTTTGTTGGTAGGGGTTTGGCCATGGCTCATGCAGAAGGGGACAGTGTCACAAGATTCAGGTTGGCCCAGCGTGGCAGTTTGTTTGCAATAGTTCAGGATCAGGTCATGTCTGTCAGACCAGGAGTTGCCCAGTATAAGGGGGTGGGGTAGTCCTGGCAAGAAGATCAGGGACAACGGGTACACATTATGTCCAATTTTCAACAGGAGTTCTTGTTCACACTCATAGCCAGTGTCCAGAGATCTGTTTCCCATGACTACTTGTAGGCTACACTCTGAAGCTATCAAGCCTAGTTCCTTTGCCAGGCTGGCGTCAATGAAGCTTTCATCAGCTCCTGTATCAATAAAAGCTTCAATCTGGCGCTTGTTTCCCAATAGTTCTATGGTCACTTGGATGAATTTGTAAGACTGGGAAGAAGTGTTTATTTGCGCCAGTGTGATTGGGGCAGTATTCTTCTTAGGGAAGGCTCTGGTCAAGTGGCCTGCCTCATGGCAGTGGAAACAGAGTCCTTTGCGGTAGTGTTGTTGGAGCTCTTCAGGTGTCATCCCTGTTCTGTTGGGGGTTGGTGCCCAGGTTTGGCGGGTCTGGGAGGGGCCAGTATTCTCTTGGTTCATGCTAAGGCCCTTGCACAGGGGAACCAGATCATCCAGGCTGAGGGTGGGCAGATGGTGCTTCAACAAGTTCTTAATTGCTAGGTTGACTCCCTTTCGGAAGATGATGGCTGCCAGTTTGTCTTCCAGTTGGGTGCGGGTCTTTAGTTTGAGGAATTTGTCAATGTACGCTTGGATGAGACAGGCTCCCTGCTGGATTTCCAACAAGGAGTTCAGGGCGTAGTATCTGGTGTTGTGGTCTTCCCCTGTGGCCATCAACTCAGCTTTGAACTTGGCATAATCTAGGCAGAATTCCACGTCTTTGGTGGTGGCTTTGCCAAACCAATCAAGGGGCGTCTCCTGATAGCATGACAGCTACTCCAAGTACCTTCTCAGTGTCACTGGAATAGGACGGGGCATTGGCGTGAAAATCTAGTTGGAGCACTGACATGGCGCAGCAGGCCTCTTTGAGAGTGAGTTTTCCCATCTGGGGCATCTCCACTTTGATGAGGGATTGGTTGACTATCACATTATGAACCTGAGAGGAGGATCCTTTGGCAGTTTTGGCAGCAGGGTCAGATTTCTTGGGGCTGTTCAGGTTCACGTTTGCATTCTTCCACACAAAAGAAATTAGGTTCTTGATCATCATAAATGTATAATAAGTGGTTATCATTACAAAAAACATACAAGATGCCCCAAGAATAATCAACATCTTGGGGCTCAGGGTACCAGGTTTAAAATAGATTGTCATAATGTCAGGGAATCAACCCTGATTGGCCGGCTCACTAGTGTTTGGGAACTGGCGGGTTGCGGACTGGGTGGGCAGGGCCCACCAAAGGATTGGTGCTAACTTAATGAGGTAGGACATTGACTTGCCCACCTACAACCACAGGTCAGCAGCTGGGACAATAGTATCTATTACTCCTGTGAGAGTAATATATACAATTCCAAAAAGCTTGTTGGTATGGTCCAGTGGGAGCTTGGCGGCGGAGGCAGGCATTGGTTTGGGGGTGCTGGGTGGTTCCATGTCCATTTGGTAGGCGGGAAAGAAGTTGTATTTATCTCTGAACAGGTGGGATTTGGTAACATACCAAGGGCCTTCTTGGTTGTATCTGGTTAACTCTGTAGTTCTGGCCAAGGGATCCCAGGCTAGTATGTTGTCGGCGGTGTAGTCCTTGTATTCAGGCTTTGAGGGGTACTCTGTGAAATAAATGGGACCAAAGGGAGCACCTGAAGGGCAGTACGTAGCTGGCAGGCTGGCAGGGGGGTCAGACAATCTTTGGGTTAACTGGAAGATGACAAGAATAAAATACAGCAATATTTGGGGAACCCAATATCTCATAACCTTTATTTAAAAATGATGATGGGAATGATCTTTGCATGCCAGGTATTTATACCACACTACCAGGCTTCACTACCTGATTGGGTTTTCTGGGCTTGGGCAGGTTGGCATCCGGGGTCTCAGATGGCATTATGGCGCTCAGCACTGGCAGTTTGCCACTGGCTGCTTTGGGATGAGAAGACTTAAAATCCTTCTGTTTGTTGATTTGGGTATTGGGTGCCTCTTTGGGTTCAGTGCCTTCCCCAGGACTTTGGGGGAGTTCAGAATAACTCTCATGGAGAAACTTGCGCATTTCACTAAGCAATCCGCCAGTATCAGGCGTTGGCACCTCAGGGAAATTCTGGGCATCTTGCACTGGTGGTTTGCTTGCAGAATCCTGCAGGACAGCTAAGGGTTTGGGTCCTGGTGGGCTGGCAACAACTTTATCAATCAGTAGTGGGTTATTGGATTCCCAGCCTATGAGTCTGGTGGTCCATGAAGGGTTTTTTTCCAGGGTTTGACTCTGGCTCCGTATTTTGATATTTAGGAGCATCCAAATTGTCATTCCTGACACCGCACTCATAATCATACACCAAGTAAAGAGCCTAACTCAGACAGGCACCGTGAAGGAACTCACCTGCGCCTACAAGGCACTCAAACTACGTGCACCCTCTAACATGGCCTTTGACGCCCCAGCCACACATCTCATGTACTATGACACGCTCAAGTTGCATTTAATGAGACACGTGAACCTGGATCAAATGACCAATCTACAGAGTCTGTATTGCAAAGCAGAGAAAGCAGAACAAACGTACAGCGCTCTCCACAAGGCGTAAACAGGAAAACAAGAGAGACCCAAAGAATCTCACCCAGCCGGGCATTCTAATCAACCACCTCCTGGAAACAACAAAAGCAGCACAAACCATAAACCTGCAGGTTCAAATGGACATGGAAACAGGAACAGTGACCATTCAAACTGTACCCATTTCTGTATCACTACCACACAAGGCAACCAAGACAAGAGAAAAGCCCAGGGAGAGCATTAAGCAAGCCAAGCTCTTCCTGAACAACTCCTGACTTGCCCAATGATGAATGCTGACCTGAGAACATGGACCAGTGTCCAATGATCCAAGTGCCCTCAGAGGACATGGTTCTTTTCACCATTGCCAGACACCCCGATAAACTGATGTCTTACCCTTTCTGCTTTTGCAGTTAAACAGGCTTGACACTCCTGGACTAAGGTGTGGATCAAACCCTAGTCAACAGCAGCTTTGTGGACAAGTTCAAGCTAGCCACTAATCCTTTAAGGATTAAAAACGTGGTTTTAGCTGATGAACATCACATTGCTGTGACAAGGGAAGCTGCCCCCTTCTCTGCCATGCTTGAGAACCTGTACTTCACCATCCAAGGCCCTGTCATTGACTTTCCAAAGTTTGACATTGTACTGGGTTTGTACTGGTTGCAAAAGAACAACTCCCATGTAGGCTGGGCAACCTGGGTATTGACCATTAAACGCAAAGTTGTCAACCACCAGATCTACCCTGACTCAGTGGACCAACTCCTACACAACCACATCTTTGTGCGCATTACAGAGACCCTGGACAAAAGAGAGAACCTCAAGGAAATTAACTGGGACTCCTGCCAGTATGAGATCATATATTTCCAAGACCACCAGGATACCACTACGCCTCAGGATTGCAAAATTTTAGCCCGCCATCCAGAAATCTTCAAGGAGGCTTTACCCGGGTTGCCTCTGGAAAAGCATATCCAACACTCTATCCAACTCAAGGGAGCTGTACCCAAGGTGTGGCCCATCTATTTCCTGACCCCAAAAAAAGACAACACCATATGTGCCTACCTCAAAGAGGCCTTGGAGAAAGGACTTATCCTCCCCTCATAGTCTTCTTTTGGGGCTGCCATGTTCTTTGTGGCCAAGAAGGATGGTACCCTGCGCCTAGCCACATATTATTGAGCCCTAAACAAAGTTATCATTAGGAATTTTTACCCACTGCCACCCATTGTCAGCCTCTTTAATGCCCTGGGCGGCGCCACAGTCTTCTCCAAGATTGACTTAACTTCAGGCTACAACCAGATCTGTATTAAAGAGGAAGATATCCCCAAGACGGCCTTCCGCACTAAGTACAGCTCATACAAATGTGTGGTACTCAATTTTGGTATGAAAAACGCCCCCTAAACCTTTGTGACCTTCATGAACAAGGTGTGTGCCTCTCACATAGGCAAGCACACCTTGGTTCACCTGGATAACATTATTGTCTATAGTTTCTTGGTGGAGCAACACTGCAAGGACCTGGAGGCAGTCTTCACTACCCTAGCACAACACAAGCTGCTAGCCAAACCCTCCAAATGCCAGTTCTTCTGCAAGCAACTGCCTTTCCTAGGGCACATAGTCTCAAAAGACGGCATCAAGCCCAACAGTCAGAAGATACAGGCCATCTGCAAAATGCCACTACCCAAGGACAAGTCAGAACTCTGCACGTTCATAGGAATGGTGGCCTACGTACACCGCTTCATACCTGACTGTGGCGTCTTGACTGCCCCCTATCTGCCATAACTGGCGCCAAACCCAAGTTTGTATGGACCCCCCAATGTGATATCTGCTTTAGACGCCTCAAGGAGAAGCTCACAACAGCACCTATCCTGCAGTAACCCAAACACAATGGGGATTACCAAATGGAAACCAATACCTCAGGCACATCCATTGGGGGAGTACTAATCAAAAACAATAATGGTGACTTCCTGCCTGTAGCCTACAAATCACAGAAACTGACAGATGGCAATTGTTAATACCCATTACACGGCAAAGAGTTGATGGAAATTGTACACTGCCTAGTCAAATGGTGTTGCTATATAGAACAACAAGAATAATTCACAGTGTTGACCAACCACAAGTCACTCATATATTTCAAAACCCAAGCAAACCTATCCTGCTGTCAGGCCTGCTGGATGTAACTCTTGGAGAGATTCAATATGCTCATACAATACAAGCCTGGTCCAGTACTTGCCATGGCGGACACACTCTCATGCCTGTACATCAGAGTCACAAGAGGCAAGAATGAGCTCAACCAAGACTGGCCCCTCCTGGTGCTCTAAACAAAAAAGAAGGGCTTCCCCCTGGTACCACTGACATCACAAAAGAAACAGTCATCAAGAATAATCATCTATTTGCAGACGTATATGAAACCTTATATAAAAAGATGACCAACAGAACCACCATCCCTTATATACCCACACATCAGTGATTTGACACAATCCTAAGTTACCACAGATACCTAGAACACACAAAAAGCCGCAACCTCTATGAATTCCTCAAACACAAAACATGGTGGCTGACTCTATACCAGGACGTCCAGGAAGTCTTAGAACAATATGAAGTATGTGAGAAATTTGTGAAGAGCAATACCCCACCTAAATCAGTGCTACCTATTTGCACGCAACTGCCCTTCAAGGTGTGGGCCCTATAATTTTGGGCCCTATGCCAGGAAAGCATAATGAGAAAAAGTAAATCATTACTGCAATAGGCTTTGCCACACAATGACCAGTGGCACAAGCAGTAAAAATCCATACTGGCAATGACGTGTGGTGGTTCATAGGGAAGGAAATCATCAGCAAGTTTGGAAAGCCAGAACTCCTGATAACCAATGGAGGCAAAGAATTGACCTCTGAAGATACCAACATATACCTCACCAAGAATGGGGTCCAGCACACAGTGACAACACCTTATCATCCTCAGGCCAATGGACGCGTGGAACGGCTAAATAGCAGCCTTTTACAGGCCTTGGGTTAGCTCACCACCGGGTGACCTGAGGACTGGTATAAGCAGCTACCAACTGCATTGCTTGTATGCCAAACCCGTGTGAGCAGATCCACTGGGAAAAGCCCCTTCAAGTTAGTTTATGGAACACAACCCAATATCATTCAAGCACTATCGGGACCTAAGCTGGAAATTCCAAGCAAGGTTCCCCCTTGTTCAGATCCCCAGGTCATAGAGGCTAATGGTGATCAAACAGAGAGAGAAAACAAGCGTCTACAAAAGAAATTCATCCTCATCCAAAACAAACACAAGGTCAGTGACAAAGTTTGGGTCATGAACATTGACAAAAGTAAACTACAACCCAAGAAAGTAGGCCTGGCAATCATCTTAAAGGTAACCAAAAACAACACTTACCTCATTCAAGAACTTGCAAAATGTAAACAAGACAAGTTCCTCTACCATGATTTCCTGAGACCCTGCAAGGAAAGACAGAAACAATGTGAGACCGTCCTACCCGCCATGGAACAACAGTTAGTCCAGTATGGCGCCCGGGCTCCTGACAACCTCCCTGACGGCCTGTCCCCAGAGGAGGCCAACCTTCAGTGGGGAGGGGTCAAAACAGAAGGCTCAACCTTCCAGAAAGGTTCCAAGTAAGCATGTTTGTGAGCTGCAATCCAATTGTCCAGTCACTCAAAGCCAGACTAGGAAGTCAACTCAAATTTCCAAATTCATCAACATGAACAAATGATGATCCTTTACAATGAATACCTTGTTTTGGCAGTTAACTCATTACCAGGATCAAACCACCCCCTTCACCATCCTACTGTATAATCACACAATTATGTTCCTGTTATCCATGACTCACATTAACTATATAATCACTACCTCTTAATAAAGAATATTATCTAGTTTATAATATTTTCCCCTTGTAACTCTGCTAAAACAGCACAGTTACAACAAAAGGGATTCTCCTAATTTCATAAAGATGATTTAAAAGCCAACATTTCTGTTCCTGTTTCTCAATCTCCATTATTGAGCATAAGTTGTAAGGATATCCAATCCTTACATTTATTGGGTGTTCTTGTCTTTCATTATATGATAGGCTGTGCCATTTGATACAAGAAAGTGTTTTATTTATTTCTTATTGGTACAACATGGGTATATTAATTGGTACCAGGGTCTATATCCTTGGCTGTATAGTCTGATGTGTACAGGTTAGTCCATTCAGAATCCAGGTGATCTGAGTTATATTCTCTAGGCTTAAAAAGTCTATATATGGCATCAGCTGTGACCAACTATTCCCTCCTTTATAGTGTATTTACAGATACATCTGTTTTATCAGGGAAATTCATTTTGCTTATTGACAAGCAAGTTATTTTTGTGCTTTGAAGGGAATGAGTGACTTGTGACAGGTAATGTAAAGCCCCATACAATGAGGGAGTATTCTAGCTAGATAAGGCACCAAGTTGGTGACTTGGAATCCTGTGAGTGCCGTCAAGATGGGATAGAACGTCATCATCCATCTAAAGACTTTGGCATGTACGTTAAAACGTCCAAAATTACTGGCAAAGTATGTAAGCACATAGAATACAAAGGAATATATTGCTACGTGATGGGTGGAGCAGGGCAATACCAGCGTGGGCCAGGAGTACATCTCAGAGGATTAGAGCTGCGCTGGCTCCTCGTAGAAGTACTTGTCGGGTGGTTTGTTGTAAGGCCCATGCTGGTGAGAGTATTGGTGGCCCCCAATCCCAAGGCAGGCTGTGAGAACAGCAGAGAAGATTAAGTGGTTCATCTTCAGTTCCTGGGAAAGGGCAGACAAAGCTTAGTGTCTTAACTTTCTGTAGTGTAAAAGTTTTTGGTATTGATTTATGTGATACTATTGAGGGGTAATTTCACTCAATGATAGCACAAACTACCATCAAGTGATTGAGATTTATTATATACTGTCATCCTTAGAGGGGCATGAATAGTACAAAGCATTGGATAGGGGACCCCAAACACTTGGTGTTGTCTGGGATTCCCTTTTGGGAGTGGAATGGGAGTGGTTTGGCAAGCAATGAATTGGAGCATCTTCAGGCACAGTAATGCATTTCAATTCAACTTCTGCAATTGATGCATTATTTGTAATGCTGGAATGCTTGCCAACCCCCTCCAAATTTGGTAGATTCCAAATTTGGGCAGCAGTTCCCCCTCCATTTGGGTTTGGGGAAATTGCCTTTTTGGGTTTCCCCCTTTTGGCAATTTCCCCATTTGGCGTGCAGCCGGCAGGCGCCTGGTGGTTGGGCGTGCGGCCCGCGGACGGGGTATAAAACCCGTCCAAATTAAAAAAAATATTTTTAATTCAAAATTCAAAATCCTGGCTTTCCGCAGCAGTTTCCCCAATAAGGGGGAACTGCTGCTTTTTTATCTTGTTCTTTACACTGAAGTGTGCACAAAACATCCTTCTGAATGCCAGTGTTGTCAGGAATATTCCTGACAGTTGCTTCTCCTTCCCCTCTTGGCAAACCTGTCCGTTGGCGGTACTGGGCAATAAGGTCAGAGGCGTTGGCAAATTTTTTTACTGGTTCCCATGAGTTTGATTCCGGTGAGTAACCTACCCATGAAACTAGATATTGGACCTGGTTGCAAACTTTCCTATACCCTAGTATGGCCTCCACTTCCCACTCTGGGGTGTGTTGTAGGATTGTTGGCAGGGGGTTGCTGTTTTTTGTCTGATGAGCGTGGGGACTTCCTCTTTCTGCCTCTAGTTTGGATACATGGAAGACATTGTGGGCACTGGAGCGGTCTGGGAGCTGTACTCTGTATGTTGTGTCCAAGATTTGCTGGAGTACTTTGAGGGGGCCAATGCGGTGGGGTCCTAGTTTCCTGCCCACTTGGTTAATCTTGAGATTCTTGGTGTCAAGATACACATTGGAGCCAATTTCAAACTCTGGGTTGGCACGTTGGTGTTTGCTGGCTTGGACCTTGTACTTTTGTTGGGCCTCCCTGAGGTTACTCTGTAGATGTTTCTGTGTATCCCGTAGGTTTTGGAAGTACTTTTTGGCTTGAGGTACTGTCCCTGGGCAGCCTTTAATGGGGATTCCTTGAGGAGAGAAACTGTAGTTGGCCGTGAATGGGGACATCTTGGCTCCTGAGTGGTAAGAACTGTTATAGCTAAACTGGGCCAAAGGTAGTAGGTCCGCCCAATTATCCTGCTTAGTGTTAACGTAAGCGTGGAGATATGTTTCTAGTATCTGGTTAACTCGCTCTGTTTGACCATTGGTTTGAGGGTGGAAGGCTGTTGACAGGTTGAGCTTTACTTGGAGTTGTCGCAGTATTTTGTCCCAGAATTTGGAAGTGAACTGGGTTCCTCTGTCTGAGACAATGTCTTTGGGGAGACCATGGTGGCAGTAAATGTGGTTGAGGAATAACCAAGCTGTGGCGGTGGCCGACATTCCTGATGAGCAAGCAATGAACTCTGCAGCTTTGGTGAGGCGGTCCACAATAACCAGGATCCCTGTGAATCCTTGACTGGGAGGTAGGTCCGTAATGAAATCCATGGAGATAGATTTCCATGGCATGGATGGGATTGGTAGGGGTTGAAACAAACCCTGTGGCTTCTGTGTGGAGTGTTTGTTCCTCATACATGAAACACATTGTGAGATGGGCAACTGTGGTAAGTTTGACTCCCTTAAAATTGACTCCCTGGTACTCAACTCCCTTGAAATTGACTCCCTTGAACTCAACACTATAGTAAAGTGAGAATTCAGCTTTTGCCCTGATTGACTCCCTGGTACTTGACACTTTTTTAATTAACAGATCTTGATGTACTGAAAACTTTTAATATAAAAAATTAAGCTATAAAGTTATGGTATACTAAAGTGACCCCAGAAAGCTCAAAAATGCAATAAAAACAGTCCCTTTAATTAATAAAAATAAGGAGAAAAATGCAATTATTTCTCATTTTACTATGTAATTTACACTCTTCATTATAAAAATATTTTTGATTACCATAAAAATTAAAATTCCAATGAAACAAAAATAAACAAAAACATAACAATAGAAGTTATGCAAAATATGAAGAAATATTAATATTTAATTGATATAGTTCATATAAGCACAACTGTGAATATCATATGTTTTATTTGGAAATTAACAAAAATTAAGATATTTCACTTACTTCCAACTATAAATATTCATCTCAAACTTACCATGTATACATAGAACAATTACTGCTATCTAATTAAGTTAAAAAAACTTAAAATCAAAACTAAAAACTAAATGATCAAAGCTAATAAATAAAAATTAAAGTTAAAAAGTTAAAAGTAAAAATCATATAACTGAGCAAGCAAGCAAGTTTATTCCTCATCCTTATTTCCCTGTTTCATCTTGGCCCCTTCCAGGAGGGCAGTGGCAATAAGCTCAAGCTGCTGCTTAAGCTCAGAGGCCTTGTATTTGTGCTTGGCTGCACCCTGGATGGCCTTGGTGAAGAGGGTGCAGCAGGTGGTTGGCTTGGTGGGGGGACGTGGTTGGAGAGATCACACAGCTTGGAGATGGTTTTCTCCTGCTTGTGCTGCAAGAGGGAA
The DNA here is from genome assembly GCA_014839935.2 of Entomophthora muscae. NCBI lineage: Eukaryota > Fungi > Entomophthoromycota > Entomophthoromycetes > Entomophthorales > Entomophthoraceae > Entomophthora > Entomophthora muscae. The sequence goes on from QTSX02005320.1 coordinate 30,448, forward strand.
AAGAACTTATTGAATTTTGGGTGGAGCCCAAAGTTGGCTTTGAGGTGTTTGTGGTAAGCCTCTAGCGCTGAGGTGGTCTTGAGCTCACCATTCACTGCCGCCCGGTACACATTCCAGCTGGCCTTGGCACGGGCCTTGCCTTGCCTCTGTGTGACAACCTTCCCAATCCACTGGGGCTCAAAGTCACTTGAGGAAAGGCTTGAACTCTGGGTGCTTCACTATGTAGGGATTCTTTGAGAGCACCTCAAATCCCATTGCAGTGTGCTCTGGCTTTAAAAAAGCCAAGGCACTAAATTGTGCCAGCACAAATCTGCAGGTGTCCAAAGTATCCCTCCAGCTCAACCTACTAAGCTCTGCGTGGGCCTGCACGTTACAAGCAACTGCTTGGCAGAAGTGGAAGTGGAACCCCTGCACCTCCCCACTAAAAAACTGCTTGAATGCATTGAACTGAGCAGGCTCAAAGTCCATATTGCATACGCAAGGCCCAAGAGCTCTTAGCCTCTCCTTTTCCTCCGAGTCCAGGGTGACCTGGTCCTTGTCAGAGGCAGGTGGGTTGGCGCGGGTGTGGGGGGGAGTCTTCTTAGATTCATCATCATTGGCAGGAGGAAGGAGGGCAAGTTCTTGGCAGAGGATGGAGAACGTGCAAGTATAAATGGCCTCAGTGGCCCTGGGAAGAAGGAAGAACACAAGTGGAATCACCCAGATGTCAATCTGGGCATGAACCATCCAGAGCTGCTTGAACATCTAGGGGCAAGTGGCAAAGGTACCATCAACTAGCCAGGTTGACGCTCTTTTCAACTCCATCAGGTTCTGATGAGTTGAGTAGCAGATTATATGGTCCTTGGCTGCAGGCCTGTCATCATGAAGCAGGAAGCGCTCCCCACTAGGAAGCTGCTTAAGCTCATGAGTGAGCGTGAGCTCAGAGAGGACATCAGAAGCCTTGGGGGGAGGGGGATTTACAGCAATACACTTATTGCTGATGAATTTGACCAACTGCTCCTGTGTTGGTACCAACTTGAGATTGTTGGGTTTGAGATGCTGGAGGGCCTTGATGGCCAGATCAGAAGCGCGGAGGTTGGCGGTGGTGGGAATGACCTGAAAAAGGTACCATTTAAGCATGTGAGTGATTAGATGATTGGGGGCTCACAAGTGTGCTCCCCCTTCTCCAACATTACTTGAGCCCAGCCCTCAGTGTTCAACCGGGCCCCGCAAGTCTTATCCTTGCAGACAAAGTGCTTGCTTTTGGTCTGCCACTTTTGGTTGTTGCAATTAAAGATATAATTGTCAGCAACGTAACCAGGGCTGCCCTTTACGGACATGATCAGAAAGTACCGGGGGAAGCACTTAGGAACTTTGAACTCTCCGTCCACATTGCAAATGTTGTGGATGGCCAGTGGATCCCAAGCCACATGACCAGAAGCTTTAAACTTCTTGGAGTAATCCTCTGGCTCATCTTGGGGGTCAGATGAAGAAGGAGGGGAAGAGCCATTAGGAGGGGGAGGGGAAGGATTCTTTGAGGCCTGCTTGGATGCCTCCTTTTTCTTACCAGAAGAAGAGGTGGGCTCCTTGGCAGCCTTTGCCTTCTTGGCCCGGCACTCCTTAGTAGGCTCGGAGTCAGCCTCTGAGTGATAAAATGAGTGGTTGGTAAGATCACCATCTGATTTAATGGGGCGGGATTTTTGGGGGGAAGGTGAAGGGGATGTAGAAGATGAGGGTAGAGGGGGGAGGAGTGGGAGGAGATGGGGTTGGAGACTTTGCCTTTCCAGGCTTCTTGGCACGCTTGGGGGTGGAGGCAGTTTCTTTGGAGCCTTTGGAGGCTTGGCGCTTAGGCTGCTGGCTGTTCTTGCTTGATTTTGTCTAAAGAAAAGTTTAGAATTTTAAATAAAATGATTGAGAAGATATTGCAAAAACAAAGAGGTAAAGCAAAGCAAAAGTTGAATGAAAAGTGTGCAAATAAAGTTTTATTTATAAAAAAAACATAAAAAAGTAAATAGAAGTAAAATAGAAACTCAAAGTATAGATATAAAGGTTAAAACATAGAAAGTAAGTGATTTTGTGATGAAGCATCAAAGATGTTAGGTTCAGCATAACATCTTAATGTTAAATCAATGTAAAAGTTTAATTGAAAATCAAAAAAATATATGAAAATTATATGGAGAGCAGCAGAAAAAGTAGTAGATTATAATAGCAAAAAAATTATTATGTGGAATTTTTTTATTGAGAGTTGAAAATTCAAAACATAGTAAAGTGTCGAGTTTGGCACTGTTGAACAGCCAGAAAAAGCTGAATTCTCACTGTTGAGTATGCCGGAGTCAAGCAGAAACATCAAATTTACTATGTTTTTTACATATAAACCTTGCTTAAATTTAAACCGGGTTCAAAAGTTAACCCAAAAGCAAGGCAGTTTTGTATGCTCAAAAATAAAAAAATACAATATAAGTTAAAAAAGTAAATAAGCGGGAATGTGTTTATTAGTGTTTAAGTTATGCTGGGAGGAGCTGGGAGTGAATTATTTACCATAGTGTTGGTTAAAACGTTAAGAAGCTCTCTGTACTAATCCCTAAGTTAAAGTGTCGAGTGGGTGAGTGTTGAGTGGCGCTCATAGTACGTCACATATTAATTTAGCCTTAATTCCGAGCCTTTGATTAGTTAAATCTGAAACCAATCAGGTGTCAAATGGATAGAGTCAAACAAAGAAAGTGTTGAGTTTCAGTTTTTTATAAATTACATATGAAATCTCTTAATAAATCAGGCTTAATTTATGTGGCACCACTTAATCCAAAAACCCAGGAATGACATAATGTAAAATAAGTGGGGTACTTGATTAATGTATATACCACCAAATCCAGTATAGTGGTGCTTGGGAGCCTAATCAACAACTATGGACACTAATAATAAAAATATAATAGTAAATAACAATTTTTATATAAGCGCATAAGTATTTTATTAATAAAATATTGATTTGGCTTAAAAAGTGTCAAACTGGTCACTTTTGGGTTTAGAGTGTCAAACACAGGTTTTTTCATTTCTATTAGTAAATTTACTTATAAATTGCCCCTTAAATTGGTATTTTAGCTAACTGATTTATTAAACAGAGTCAAGTTTGAGTAAATCCAACCTTGGTTTTTGGTTTTGAACCCCTAAATTACTAGTAAAAATTAGCTTAAAATTGGTTAAGCCAAAAATACTAATAGATGCACATATGTGGCACTTGACTCCCTGGTACTTGACAAAGTGTTGAGTACCAGGGAGTTGAGTTTAAGGGAGTCAAACTTACCACAGTTGCCGTGAGATGTAGTTTTTTACTTGGGGAAACATGGATGGCCACCAGTAGCTGATTTGAAGACGCGCCATAGTTTTCTTGATTCCTCCGTGGCTGCCTAGCGGGGAGTCATGTAGCTCCTGTAGGACCTGATTCTGAATGGCTCCTGGGGGTACCACCAATCTATTGAGTCTGTAAAGGAAACCCATGTGGATAGAGTAGTTGGGGTTGGGTTTTGCGGAGTTCATTTTGGCAATTAGGTCCTGGATGAGTGGGGTGTTCTTCTGGGTGTTCTTCACCTCCTCCTCCAAGGATGAGAGTGGTTGGGAGGCCTTGAGGACGGCCATCAAGAACTGGTTGGTGTCTAGGACTGGTCAGGTGTTGAAATGGCTGTAGGACTGGTCTCTGATGTTGTGATCTTCTCGTCTGCTCAGGGTGTTTGGTGCGTCGTTGGTGTGCCCTGGGATGTAACTGATTTTGAAGTCATAGGAGGACAAATCCAGAGCCCATCTGGCAAGTCATTGGCAGATATTCCTTTTCTCTGTGAAGTATAGAAGGTTCCTGTGGTTGGTGCGGACAATGACAGTGTGCTTGGCTCCTTCTAAGTATTGTCTCCAATGTTTGAAAACTTTAACTATGGCCATAAGTTCTTTTTTGTACACATTGTAGTTTTGTTCACAATCCAGCAGCTTCTTAGAGAATTATGCCACAGGGTGGTATACTCCAGGCTCCCTTTCCTGAAGCAAGACTGCGCCTAAGGCAAAGTCTGAAGCGTCAGTATCCAAAAAAAATTGGAGCTTGGGGTCAGGTCATCGGAGTACTGGGGCTGTTGTGAAGGCGGTTTTGAGGGTTTCAAATGATTTCTGTGCCTCCTCTGTCCAAATGTAAGGTACACTTTTGGAAGTCAAGGACTTGAGGGGTTCTGCTATCTTTGCAAAATTCTTGATGAACTTACTGCAGAAGTTAGCCAACCCCAGGAACCCTCTCAATTTTGATTGGGTGTCTGGGGTCTGCCATTTGATTACCACTGCAATTTTGGATGGCGCAATGGCAAAGACGCCTTTCTGGATTGTGTACCCCAGGAATTCTACCTCTTGTTTGAGGAACTCACATTTCTCCCTTTTGCAGTATAGCTTGGCCTGGCGTAAGCATTCCAGGACTTTCTTCAGGTCACAGAGGTGTGAGGCTTCATCCTTGGAGTACACTAGAATGTTGTCTAGATAAACCACTACACAGACATCCAAGAGGTCAAAGAGGATTTTGTTCATCAAGGCTTGGAAGGCTGAGGGTGCATTGCAGAGTCCAAAGGGCATGACCAGGTACTTGTAAAGGCCAAAAACTGTTCTGACTGCTGTCTTTCACTTGTCTCCTTCCGCAATTTGGACCTGATTGTAGGTATTGCAGAGGTTGAGTTTGGAGAAGATGTAGGCTCCTGTCAGTTGATCTGTTAGCTGCTTGGTGGAGGGAACTGGGTAGCAATCCTTAACTGTGATGGCGTTGAGCGGGCTGTAGTCTACACATGGGTGTAGCCCTCCATCTCCTTTCTTAACAAAGAAGATTGGCAAAGAGCAGGAGGATTGAGACCGTCTCATGTGTCCTTTGGCCATTAGGTCAGAGATGTATTCCTTTAGTACCAGGCCTTGCGCATGTGTGGTGGGATAAACCTTTCCCCATTTTGGGGTTTCACCGGGTAGAAGGCCAATCCTGAGGTCACTTGCTCTTTGCTCTGGGAGACCTTGCATTGGGACTTTGCTAAAGACATTGGTGTATTCTTCCAACATCTCATCTAGTTGGGGGATCACCAATATGGGCATGACTGTGCTGGTGGGTGTGGAGTTACTCCCAAGTGGTGCTGTGCTGGTCTGGCCCTGACTGGAGATGTTGACCTGATGTTTTTCCCAATCAATGTTGCATCTGGCTTCCTGCCACCAAGGCATTCCTAGTATGACGGGGAAGGCAAGGTTTTCCAAGGAGGAGAAGTTTAGTTCAAACCTCATTCCCCCGATTTCCATGGCAGTTGGTTCCATGACCCGGTACACTGGGAGGGTGCTCCCATTGGCCAGCTTGGCGGTTCCTCCTGGTATGGCCTGTTTGCCAAGACCTTTTACCAGGAGGTGATCAATGAAATTCCCCATGGCTCCTGTGTCAAGTAGGGTGGTGGTGTGTATCTTCTGGGTATTGGAAGCCAGGGTGATGGGGACTTTGGAATAGAGAGAAGTAGTTGCTTTATTACCTCCTTCCTCAGCTGCCATAAGGGGCTGGGGATTTGATGGAGGTTTAAAAGGGTTGGGACAGGCGGTGGAGCAATTCATCACTGTGTGACCTGCGAGTCTGCAGTACAGACAGAGACCTTGTGCCACGCAACAGGCCTTCTCTTCATTGAATAGCATAAAGCCCCCCAAGTCTGGGGATCACCCCAAGACGGTGGACTTTAGCGTCGGCAGGTGGTCCAGCAACCTCAACTTGAACGGAGTTGAGATGGGTGGCCTTGGCGGGGAGGGTATTTTCATACCTAGCTCCCCAAGTTTGAACATCTTGAATGACCTGATTGTAAGTCTCATGAAGCTTATGATGAAGGAGGAACTCCTGGACTTGGGGTGAGAGTCCTGCGTAATACAAGTAGCAGGCTTCATCACTATCCAGGTTGAGAGCCTCCTTGAGCTTTGAGAATTGTTTGGTGTAGTGGGCGGTGGTAGACGTTCCTTGTCTCAGAGAGTATAGTTTCCAACAGGTATTGTTTAAATCCTCAGGGAAGCTGACTGAGTCCAACAACTTCTGACTGAAGGAGTTGAAGTCATGGCGTAACCCTGGCTCTTTTAGTACAATGGCAGCAAACCAGTCTTTCTGTTGACCGGTGAGTTGATTTGCCACGTGAAGAACCTTTTGGACGTCGGTGGTGAAGCGGGCGGGCTCAGCTTCAAACAAGGTGTGCAATAAGGAGAGCAGGGTGAATATTGCTTGTTTCTTGGAGGAATGGATTGTGGATTTAGAAAGTTGACTGAGAATAACATTCTGAACCTGGTGGGGACTGGTAGGTTGTGTGTCCTCTCCTCTAGATTGGAGAGCCAGGAAGCAGCAAAGACAAGTATAGCAGACAAGTAAGAGAGAAATCAGGAATGTAAGGCATATCAAGGTAAGATAGCCAAACATGGTTGCACCTGAGGCCGTTGATGTAAGCCCCAGTGGTGGTGCTATCATACTGTAAAGCCCCATAAAATGAGGGAGCATTCTAGCTAGGTAAGGCACCAAGTTGGTGACTTGGAATCCCGTGAGTGCCGTCAAGATGGGGTAGACCATCATCATCCATCTAAAGACTTTGGCATGTACATTAAAACGTCCAAAATTACCGGCAAAGTATGTAAGCACGTAGAATACAAAGGAATATATTGCTACGTGATGGGTGGAGCGGGGCAACACCAGCATGGGCCAGGAGTACGTCTCAGAGGAGTAGAGCTGCACTGGCTCCTTGTAGAAGTACTCGTTGGGTGGTTTGTTGTAAGGCCCATGCTGGTGAGAGTATTGATGGCCCCCAATCCCAAGGCAGGCTGTGAGAACAGCAGAGAAGATTAAGTGGTTCATCTTCAGTTCCTGGGAAAGGGCAGACAAAGCTTAGTGTCTTAACTTTCTGTAGTGTAAAAGTTTTTGGTATTGATTTATGTGATACTATTGAGGGGTAATTTCACTCAATGATAGCACAAACTACCATCAAGTGATTGAGATTTATTATATACTGTCATCCTTAGTGGGGCATGAATAGTACAAAGAATTGGATAGGGGACCCCAAACACTTGGTGTTGTCTGGGATTCCCTTTTGGGAGTGGAATGGGAGTGGTTTGGCAAGCAATGAATTGTTATACTTAGCATGGCATGGAATTGGAGCATCTTCAGGCACAGTAATGCATTTCAATTCAACTTCTGCAGTTGATGCATTATTTGTAATGCTGGACTGCTTGTCAACCCCCTCCAAATTTGGTAGATTCCAAATTTGGGCAGCAGTTCTCCCTCCATTTGGGTTTGAGGAAATTGCCTTTTTGGTTTCCCCTTTTGGCAATTTCCCCATTTGGCGGGCTGAGTGGGGGACTGGCTGGCAGTGGTGGGTGGGCAGGTGGGGGCTGGCTGGCTGGCGGCGGGCGTGCGGCCGGCAAGCGCCTGGCGGTTGGGCGTGCGGCCCGCGGACGGGGTATAAAACCTGTCCAAATTAAAAAAATTATTTTTAATTCCAAATTCAAAATCCCGGCTTCCCGCAGCAGTTTCCCCAATAGGGGGAACTGCTGCCTTTTTTATCTTGTCCTTTACACTGAAGTGTGCACAAAATATCCTTATGAACGCCAGTGTTGTCAGGAATATTCCTGACAGGTGATTGCTTTAATGTTAGGATATCCTTATAGTTAGCACCTTCAATTATTCCATGCATGATAAATTTCAAGGAGTTCTTTGTTGTGAATCAAATGACTTTACTCAATCTTAATCAGTTGTTTACTTTCATAGCATACCAGCAGAAAATTCTGTTATCCTGGATGGCAGATGCACAACACTGCACTTATAGTGGTGTTGCTTGCATCCATCTCAAGCTAGTAACAACCCTTATTATCTGAGGATTGCAAGACTGGTGCCCTGGCTGGTTGATAAGCTTGAAGTTTTTACAACATTCTGGATCTATATAAGCTTCTTTTTAAGTGTTATCTTTGATGGGATAATTTATTGGTGTGATGAGTTTGCCAAAGTCTTTAATATACTTTAAAGAGTGGAATATCATTATGTGGAAGCATATAATCTGTTTCACAGAGATGGGGCTTTGCATTTTAATCATATATTTCACCATGTTGGAGTTTTATTTGATGCTGCCATTGAAGACTCATGGCCTAAAAACAAGAGTTCCTTCTGTATAAAATTACACTGTGTGGGGTTTGCATACAGCTTGTGTTTGTCAATTTGATCAAGTGTCTTGTTCAAATGTGTGAGGTGTTTCTATTGTGTTTGAAAAGATTATTATATTTTCCTGGTAGCATATGTGCTTGAGAGCGCATCAAGGGCTTGATTCATCATAGTTATAAATGTGATGGGTGTGTTTATTATTCCATAGTTTATTTATTTAAGCTGTTCAGAATTTTTTGACTTATACAGCAAATATTTCAGCCATAAGGATGAGTAAGCTAAAAAAGAAATTTATGAGGGGGAAATGAAGCCAAAAGTTCCAGGGAGAACCTTGCCATTAAAAAATCACTTTTTCAAGCCACCCAGACATTTCTGGCTGGTATGGCAAGCCCTACATCCAAAAGGAACAACAAAAAAACTATTATAGAGAAGAAATAAAACCAGAAGATCAGAAGGAAACCCTTGTAGGGGTGAGAGGTCCTGCTCTGATAAAATCACTACCACTTGATTACAGGTTGATAGAGTGATTAGGCCTGGGATTCAAGCACATTTTGCTGTTAGGTCTGTGCATACATTGCTGTCTGTGTTTTAAAAAGCCCTTTATTTCTATCTATCCCAGATTGTGAGTGAGAAGGCCAATGAAATAATAGGCTAAAAAACTTCATCTGAGAAGCATTAAAGTGCTGCTGCATTTATTACCCAGAAAAAAGTGTGAAATACAGCATCATGAAATAAATCTAGTACTTTGATTAGAGTAAACATGAAAAACCAGCCAAATTTTGATCTGAAGAGTGGAGACTAGGTGGGTGAAGGAGTGAGCACACTGCCTTTCAGAGCTTTATGATAGATAGGCATATGAAAAAATTGTGTGTTATGGTATTTATACCTCTGGAATTATTGCATTTAGGGTCAGAGAAGTTCATTTTATCTGTTGTTCTATACACCCTGTAGAGGGTCTTCCGGGGGTTTCCCTCATGTTTAGCTTTATAATATCAGTGTGGCAATACTTATAATACAACTTTTCTAGGAGTTTACCACATCACTGAGGGTGAATTTCTAGAATCTCAGGGGTTGTGATGAACTTGGATAATTTTCTGGGATTTATGTGTCTTGGTGCTCTGATAGGTTTATGAACTGTGACCTTAATACCAGTTGATCTCTTCCTTTTTGAGTTTCACCAGTTCTTAAGGACTGCAAGCTCCAGTACTCCTTGTACACAGCCAGCATGAATTTTCAGAAGTGATCCATCCCTTGAGGGCCTCTCTCTGCAGTTAGGCATTACAGCCAGTTGTTTAGAGTGTGCTGCTTGTGTGAGGTTTAATCCAAGTTCTCTTGCTCACTGGGTTCTAATTTCACATGTCTAGTGGGAGATTGGCATGTGATCAGACAAGATCATTTCCATAGTGTGTTAAAAAATATTTGTATATATCCTCTTGATGTTACACATTTCTAGTCCTTCTTTGAGTTTACTACCTATCATCATTATATTAGAAAGTGGCTAGGTACTTGGTCTCCGTAGGGTGTGTTGCACAAATTTAATTAAACCATGATATAACTATTATTATAGTGAGAAAAAATGGGCTGTAAATAAGACCTGTGGGCATACTAGGGTGTTTACCAACTGTATTCTTATGATCTGGGTAACTAGCTTACACTAACAAGATGACATAGTTTGGGAGACTGACCTTATAATACCAGATTTCATTACTTTTGTTTCAAAACCACTCACCCTGACTCATATACTCCTGTGTTGTATCAATGTCTTTGTGGGTTTGATAGCCAGAGGGCTCTGAATGCTAGGCTCTTCATGATGATTACCTGGGACTTTGATGAACTCAATTTTTTCTGAGAGAGTGATTAGTATATGGTGAGTGCTTTGATAAACTTGGGTATGTTTTTCTTAGAATACAAGCCTAATAAACAGCTGTCTTCAAAAGAATTTATGATAAGGGGGATTAGCTATATTTTTTGAGCTCTTTAAAGTCTGTTATCAGGTGACTGATTAATGGTTTGATGGCTAAGTTGTAGAGGATAGAGCTGAGTGAGACTTTTCAGTGTAGTTCTTTAGAGAGAGTGATCTTCTCAGTCTCTTATGAGCTGTTGCCACTATTATGGTTAACTCCCTAATTAGGGACTTAGTTCAGGCCCTGGTGATGTCTGATAGTAGATGTACCTTCAGGCATGCATCAAGATATGCTCATGATATCCTTTCATATATATTTTCCTGGTCTAGGAAGATGACAATCCCTTTCTGATTCTTGTACATCATGACTTTTTTTACAGTGTGAGCCTTATCTGCAATAATTCTCCCTGTGATGAAACCATGTTGGCTTTCATTCATGGTATTGGGTATGATTTCACTTAACTTAGATACTAGAATTTTGCTCAAGAGTTTCTGGTTTGTGTTAGGGAGTGTGATGAGCCTTCAGCTCTTCATGTTCTCTATATTGGGCCTTTATTGTTTAGAAGGTTTTCTCTTTCTTCTTCTCTGCCTGAAATGATCACTTCATTAGATAGAAAATGATTGGAGACCTCCAGGAGAAGTTCAGCTATCATCTTGATGGGATGCTTATAGAATTCATATGACAGTTTACATGGAACATGAGCTTTTTCTTTGGGAGTATTCTTACTGTTTTCTCAAGATCTTTTTTTACAGGGGGACATCTCTATCATTTTTTGGCTTCCAGGAACTAGTTCTAGGCACTTTTTAACATTTTTTTGGTCAAATGAATCTTCATATATCTAGATTTTCTTATAGAAGTTTCTTTTTTCTTCAGAAGCTGTTTCTTTATAATTGTAGTTTATTCAATCTTTTGATATTTCAAGAAGGGCTTTCTGTGTCTTTCTTGTCCTTTATAATAATATGATGTCTTTGGTGTAAGCTTTTGTTTGATTGATAGTGAAGTTACTACCTGGTTTAAAGTTCCTGTTTCACTTTGGTACTTGATAGGGAATCCAAACCTAGAAAAACTAAAAAGTGCCTTAGAAAGCCCACTTTGACCCTCTCTAGATCAGAGGCTTGGTTTATAAAGTAGATTAAAAGTATGTCTCAGTATACCCTCACAATTATGTGGCAAACTCATATGAATTGACAGCCCCAACCTGGGATGGAACCCTGTCAAAATTGAGGTCCCTAATCCTTGAGATTAAGCCGCCTTTAAATATGTTTCATTCCAGCCAATAAAAGGCAATACATTAACACCCCCAAATTTCTTCCTTCATGCCAAAAATGAAGTTAAAGCTCTGAAATCGATTCCTAGGCTGTAAAAATAGAACCCTGGGCTATTGGGCCAACAACTTAGCAGAGCCCGAAACCTTCAGGTTTCTGATATTCAGTGGCAAACTTTTACAAGTCAGCTTGCTCCAGACATGATAAACATTCCCCCATCTTTCCCAGCCCACAAAAGCAACAAGAAGCTTATTGCACCCTGCTTACTCATTTTTAATAAAATTTTGCTTCTGGCAGCTATATTTGATTTTAAAAAGGATAAAAATCATCCAGAACAAGGTTCAAACCTGTGTCCTATCTTCCCAGCACTTTCCTCTAAGCGTGAATCTACTACATGGTGTTCATCAGAGATACAGTTGGAATATAGTGGTATTATTGCTGTTTTGATGCATCTTCTTGTACTTCTGAACCCTATAGCACCCCCAGAACTCCTTCATATTGACTAAAGGCTTCCAGAATCTGTCCCCTGCACCCAAATCTGCTCAGGAGTTTGAACTTGCTATTGTCACTGTCCCATAGTATTTCATTTCTCAGCTATGTGGATCCATTAGCTGCACAATATTTTTGTAGTATTGGATCAATTTGATTTCTTTTGAACCTTCTTCCCAATAGATAATCTAATGGTATTCTCTCTCAAGCAGACACAGCTTTGCACTCCCACATTGGTTCTGCTGCCTATCTGCCTGGTCTTATTCTTGCCCAGTTTCTATCCAAAGTTCAGCATAAACCTTCTGCCTGGCCCCTTGCCTGGGTCTCTTTCTCTCCAGCAACAGAGCTTTACAGCCCTGGACATTGTTTACTGTTAATGATGATGTGCCCCCTCTTGGCTTTGGTTTCGAGCCCCCTGTTAAAGCTCCAGGAACCTCCATTGACTATTGGCTAGTACCATGATTTCAGCCATACACAGATAATTTTTATATCTTTGATGTACTTCTTTTGAAAGGTCTCGTTAATTAGCGATCCCAGTACTTCTCTGGGTTGCATCCTGGTGGTACTATTCACCAGGATAAAAATCTGGCTCTCTGAGTCTAGTACCCCTTTCTTACTATCGAACTGTGCTGCATTAGCAACTTACAAGGGGGAAATATTTGGAAACTAGATAATATTCTTTACTGAGATATAGAAGTTATATAGTTGTTGTGAATCAGGATAGTATGAACATGGTTGTGAAGATCACTCAGTTGGATGGTTAGAGAGGTGCTTGATACTTGTATTGAGTCAAGCGCTGAATCGGGATGTCTACTGTACAGGGATTGTCATTTGGTCATGTTGCTGGATTTGGATATTTGAGTTGACTTCCGCATTTGGCTTTGGGTCACTGGGAAACCGGGTTATGGGTCACGAACCTGTTTAGTCAGAACCTTACCGGGGGTCAACCCCGATGTTTTGACAGTGGTTATATTTTAAATCGTTTGCTATAAATATGATAGCTACCTGGCTATGTATGCCTCACCTGATCGACAATGACAAAAACTCATTTATTTTACTGTAATTCTTGGCTAGTTTCATGGAACACTTGATGTTAAATGCAAGATCTAACCTTTCTGCCAGGCTCAACAGCACTCTATCATGAGACACAGACATAAGATCTAGTGTGGAGAACTTTATCATCAACCTCTTTCTAAGATAGTTTGTACTTCTTGGCGACAAGCTCATAACTAGTGATTTCTATCTTAAAACCCCACAGAGGATCTCAAATCACTTGCAAAGTGATTTATAGCTCTTAAGCTGTACTCTCATTTTAAATAGATTTGCATTTTATACAAGACCAACAGGATGATATAAAATTACCTCTCTAGGGTAAACCATGATCTATAGCGATGGTCAGGGATAAGATAACAATACAAGTTATCTCTTAGTGATGCTATTCAGATCTTTCACCCTGACATTAAGATAAGATGAAAGGGAACTGTATAACTTTGCAAGGTTTCTAGGACCACTGGTAGGGTTTAAAGGTTTGGAATCCAGCTGATGAAGCTGCGTGTAAGAAATACACCACCATGGCAAAACGTATACTCAGCTACATTAAAGTACACCTTGTACATCATTGCCTGTTAGGCCTCTAGATATCTAGCTGGTAACTATATCGAACTAGACAATCTTATTTCTACATCTATTCCATGCCAATAAAATAATCGAGGCAGGTTGTTCTATCTTCCACGTGCATGGATGAAACCAAACCATGAAGAGATTTGAATTGAATGCAGGCCAACTATTTAGATCAAGACAAGCCCAAGTTTAAAAAGGATGCATGGCATATTTACTAGTTACAGACGGTAGGTAAAAGACTAGCCTGCTGCTTTCAAGAAAGAGGAGACAACATTACCTCAGTATAGGAGCAAGTGATCTTAACTGGTAGAGGCCTGGGGCATCTTACAGTTTAGATCCCATGTTTGATCTCCCAGCTTATAAGGCAGCCACCAGGATTAACTCATACAGCATGGAGCTATCTCCATGTTGACACTTTCAAAAGATGTTTTAGCCTTAGATTTTATGATTACACTTAAAAAAGTCACTATATCTTTTTCAAGACTTGAAAAAACTATCCTCAAATAAGAAAATAAAACCTTAGGATGGTTGGCATAGAGGGTGTTCCATGCTGTATGAGTTAATTACACCAGTTGCCTTTATACACCCAAGTTCCAAAACTTGGCCTCAAGCAGAACATATGACATGAATGTCCAGAATGTAGATTAGCCAAGAGCAAGCCCATGAACCATAAGCTAATCATCAAGTTATTAAGAACCCCACAAAGGAAGAAACTTAACTACTAGCAGATAATGAATGGATATTAAAACTATAACAGAATGATTAAGCATATGACTCTAAGGAATAGGCTGGTTTAAAATAACTATCAAGGGAAAGATGGTTACATTAACAGTTTTGAGCTCAAACATGTGACAAGGAAGAAACTTACTTATTAGCAGATAATGAATGGATATTAAAACTATAATATAGAATGATTAAGCATATGACTCTAAGGAATAGGCTGGTTTAAAATAGCTATCAAGGGAAAGATGATTACATTAACAGTTTTGAGCTCAAACATATGACAAGGCAGAAGTTTAAGTAAAGCATATATAGGAAGTAGAGATGCACGGAAAAGTATTCGCGAGGATGGAAGCAGAGACTATGAAAATAGAGCCAAAAAGAAGGCTCTAAAAAAGCTTGGGCAGAAGAAAAAAGAAAATAAGTAGAAAGCATGTATTAAAGCCCAAGAAAGAAAGTCTATGAATCGCGAAATGCTAAAAGCGTTAAACACCAGCAAGCGCTGGGAGGCAGAAACTAAAGGCTTGGATGCCAACATAAGTGAATGGTAAGCCACTATGACCAAGTCAAAGAAAAGAGGCTGACAAACGCGAGCAAAAACACTTGGACAGAAAGACATTCTAAAGAGAAAAGCCAAAAAAGACTTAACCGTGGAAAGGAGGCACCATAGGGGCAGCTGCGGCGGCAGGCACGGCGTGAGGTGCGGGAGCCTGGGCAGAGAGATGCATGCGAGGCTGCATATAACGGGCTGGGTTGGCACATCTGTCCTTGCCGTAGCGCATCCCAAGACTGGCATAAAAGGGGTTAGTATTCATGGACTCAAAAGCCTTAATGGCATCAGCGAGACTATTGAAGTTTACAAAAGCCGAGTTTTTCTCAGGGATGATATGAACTTGTTCAAGTTCGCCAAAAGTCTGGAAATCGTTGCGAAGCTGGTCTATAGTCAGGCCTTCAGAGAGCTTAGGGAAGAAGATATTGCGACTGGCTCCCTTACGGATAGCAGAGTCAATCGAAAAGGAAAGGGGCACAGGTTTTCCCCAGTTGGCGCGAACCCGACGCGACTTAATGTAGCAACCAGTGGTGTTGCAGAAGGAGAGGAATTCGGCTGCTTCACGGAGACCTGCAAAGGTAACAAAGGCACAAGTCTTCTCTGGTACGACACGGACAGAGAGTAGAATACCACCACGGACAACGTTGCAGATATCTGAAGAAGTAGTATCGGGAGGAATACCCCCAAGATAAACTTGGCGCAAGTTGCTGTTGGCTTCAAGTCCAACATCGAGACCGGGATGGCCAGGGAAAGTATTTTCTGACTTTTGTCCGTTGAGGGGCTTATCACAGCGATCCTTTCCGTAAGAGAGCTTCTTATCGCTCCAGGCTGGGTTGGCGGAAAGATTATCGACACACTTGACGGCATTGGAGATGGTGGTGAAGTGCACAAAGGCAATCTTCTTTTCGTAAAGCACTTTTACGGTATCGATATCACCAAACTTTCCGAGCTCCTCGATGAGCCACTGAGGAGTATAGGAGTCATCTATGCCTCCCAAGAAAACACAGCGAGAGGCGCCCCGTGAAATATGCGAAGCAACAAGGTTGGAAAGGGGATACATTTTACCCCATCCGACAGTGACCTTTTGGTCGCGTAAAGTCAAGCCCTGAGTGGAAGAGTTGAAATGATAGTGGAAAAGCCCAGCGCCATAAGAATCAATAAATGAAATAAAGGCACAACCCTTATCAGGAAGGATGCGACAGGACTCGATCATACCACCGCGTACAAGGGTGAGAAGCTCTTCATAAGTGACTCCTTCTGGGATATTCCCAAGATAAATGGTACGGTTACCAGCATCGAGCGATACAGGGGCTATATACTGAGGCATAGCCATACCCATATGTGCGCCATAGTGAGCTTGGTACCCAGCCATATGGCCAACGGCGGAGTAGGCGAGCTGGGGAGCATGCTGCTGAGCCTGCATCTGGGGCTGCATCTGGGGTTGCATCTGGAGATTGAATCTGGGGCTGCATCTGAGATGGCATCTGGGGCTGCATTCGAGATTGCATCTGGGGCTGCATTGGAGCCTGCATCTGGGGTTGCATTGGAGCCTGCATTTGTGATTGCATCTGCGGCTGACCTGGCATTTGAAGCTGTGCTGGCATTTGCCCTGGCATCTGGGAGGGGGAGGAGGAACTTGTGCTGACCCAGGACGCTGCTGCTGAACAGTAGGGTTATGGTATCCAGTGGGCATCTGATATCCGGCGCTGGCTAGCATCGACATCATGACATATGGGTCTTGGTACATTGTCATGGCAGTCTGGGCTTGATGAGCTTGAGCCTGCGCCTGAGCAATAGCTTGCTGATTGTAGTACCCGGAATAGTCAGGGTACTGGTAAACAGCCTGCATGCGAGGCTTCTTGGCAGCATCATCAATAAGAGAAACGTTCGCTTCACGCTTCATGCTTTAGATAACTTTATTGCAAAACTGAAGAGGTTGTGCTCTATTGTTAACAGTAGGAAGGAAATCTATAGCTGAAGAATGATATTAGGCTTGACTTCACTTCCAGCCTGGAAATTTTCAAAATGCCTGCTCTTCTGGAAGGCAATAGCTCAGGCATTGCAATGATATCTAAATGAAATACTATTGGCTGGCTGGCGACATTATGTCCCTACTGTGATTTGACTGGCTGCTTACTTTAAACCCTCTTGCTTGGGTTCATCATCCCGATTCGAATTCTCTAAGCCTCAGATAACCTGCGAAAAAATCTTCAAAAGCCATCCAGGATAGACCTCCAATACTTCATTAAAAATTTAAATTCCAAACTAAAACAACTCGCTCTAAATCGAGATTTCAAGCTTGAAAATGTTTATCCACCCAACCATTTTACAATAGCACAGCGTAAGTTAAATCTATAATCGGATCGAACCCGTTCGGTGAAAATTAACGGAATCAAGCCAACCAAGTATAGCGTAGAGTTACCTCTCACAACTCCCATTGAAACGATAGGTAAAGTGGCAATGATTCGGGGAAACATGATCCGAACCGCTATCCACCACTTACCAAGCAAGCTATGACGAGCTAAACTCAGCCGTTCAAGCCCATCATACTCTACATCGAAACCCTATCTTGAATCAACCGTTATAAAACCGATTAGGAAGACCAACTGGTTTTAACTAAACACAATCAAAAGGTGTTGTTCTACTTAAGATAATTCGTTTATTAAACTGATAGTGATATAGAAGCTTGCCAATATTTATAACCTAACATTGATACAATTTGTTAATCATGAAGATCATCAAATATGAACAATTGGGGTTGATCTTACACTATTGGCATTTCCAGGATTGACATGATTTGTCTATCATGATAATCCTCTCATTCATCAGATTAACACACTTCATACTAAATTCATTACACCGTCCAACCAACAGGCCCAACCATCTTTGCAGATACAAAAGCTGATCGAGCACCAGTAGTTAGACTCTATCAATAAACCTTTAACTAAATTTGAAGGATCCAACACAGTACCCAAGTATTTCGAGCTCCTACCTATACCAAAAGCTGCATTTGAGGGACTAGTTTAACATGAAACCTAGGTATTTCTTTTGGATAGATAGAGGAAATTCCACAAATCCTCAGAACAACCAACATTTATATATATGATCCAAGGCATATTTTCAGGAGACCATATCCCTTGGCTTGTCTAGTGGATACGGATTCAGCAGGCAACAGCATGCCCCACCAGACAATCAGCCCTAACTTAACCAAATAGGATGATGCCTTTCTCATGAGAGACCAGGGGCCAACATAGCCAGGGCAGAGTCTAACAGTGCTGCACGTGAAATGTGAACTACTCCCAGGAACTGGTTGTTCTGCCTGATAGGTCCTGGCTCAGAGGGAAATGGCCATGTTGGCTTGGGGGCAGGTGGTGGCTCCATGAGAGCTAGGTAGGCAGAGAGATTGTTATATTTCCCTCTAAAGATGAGAGAGTTGATTGTGATCAACTGGTTGTCTCTTACCACTTGATAGGGTTCAGCTATACTACTAGGCCTGACATACCAGAGAAGATCTTCATGCATTCATGTTTGCAACCTGGGTTGAGTGAGTATCCAAAGAAATGAACAGGATCATAGAGAACTTCAAGCATGCAGAAGTAGTCCAGGTTAACTTCTCCTGTGTCTTGAGTTAAAAGGGTGGGATCAACAAGAGCTGATTGATTACTGGACTGGTGGTAGTAAAAAATAATAATAAAGTAAGCAAGTATTATAGAGAATCAAAGGTTCATAAAAACTTTATTTGGGTATAAAAACGATAAAGCACCCCTTTGAGTATCAGGGCTACATATATGTAATAATGGAGTTGCCGCAAAATTCTGAAGTGTTCACAAAATATGAATAAAATACCAAATGCCCAAAGAATTGAGGATGCATAAAGTTTTAAAGTAAAACTGTACAGGCAAAAATCTCCAAGCAAAGGCATTAGTAAAGTGCAGCCTAAGAAAACTAAAACAGACAACAAGAAAATCAGGGATCGAGAAATGGTCACCAGATTTTGCAAGTAGAGAATCTCACAAATTGGTTCAACAATTCCCCCTACTTTGAGATCAGAAGCATCAAAGAGCAGCGCAGAGGCCGCAACATTGACGCTACGGCCTGCAAGATATCTCACTGGCATGTACACAAGGAGAAGTTTCATGTTCTCTAAAACTTAAAACTGTAAACTAGTGTTAGGTTATGATGTTTATTGAACTACTGCAGTATTTCTGGTAAATTTTCAAGTGATGTTAGGTTGGGAATAACACTGATGTGGCAGGGGTCAATTATTGTCACCAGGCCTCCAGAATTGACCAAAAATTGTGTGATTTCATAAATTGTTTTTGGCGCCAAAAAACACCAAATCACTTGGTTTTGTGTTTTCACGTTTTCAGCAGCTTTTTGTCACAGTAGTTTCCATAATGCCTGGTATTGCCTGTCCTAATTGCAAAGCCAGGAAGTCAGGAAAAACAGTTCACCAAGTTAACCAAAACAACGGATTTAAATCAAACCATTGATTGAAAATGGGTCACTGCCGCTCCATTTTGTCAGCATGATTTGATTACCCAGTGCAAGTTGACACTGATAAATAGACGTAATCTGAGGGTCACCTGATAGAACCTTGTTTATCAGAATGATCAACAAAAATTAATCAAACAAGGGGTTTTTGCATGCTAGATGAGGTACTCTTTGGATAATAGAATGGAATAGGAGCCATGGATTCAGGTGGTATTGCTGAGTCAATAAGTTTGGTACATATTGGAAAATTTTCACTGTTCAACTCTAAGAGTTGAGTCCTCCCTAAAAATTACTCAATAAACTAAATTATCTCCTGGTCTAACTTTATTTAAAATCCATCCTGTAGTGATACAATACATCATCTCAAAAACACCATCTCAAAAAACATTATTTCAAAATACACTATCTCAAAATTATAGTAAAAACACCATTTCAATTTACAGCATTGCAACTATGAAAAACAGGTTTTAAAATTTAGTTTTTTTGAACTCCAAAAAAGTCCAAAAAGTCCAAAAAAATCCAAAAAAATAATATTTTAATAACATTTCTAGGCTTAAAAAGACCTCAGAATTTCAAATCTGCAATAAAAAGAGGGTCAATTAGAAGCAACAAGGCTGCTTAAAGGGCAAAAGTCAAAATATACCCAAAAACAACCATTTCAATCTATTATAGCCATGATCCATACTTCAAAAAAGCCTAAAATATTATCAAACACTAAATGAAAGTCAAAGAATGATAAAATCAAAGGAAAAAGAGAGAAGATAAAGAAGAGTTTATTGAGAAAGGCTCATGCAGTAGTTTTAAAAGCTATGGCAACAACCAAAAATACCTCAGATTTAAACAAAATGATTTCAGATTTGAACAAATTCCCACTATCAGAGTAAAATATACACTCTGTTAGCAGGGATTTTTGGCA
>QTSX02005321.1:0-49881 GCA_014839935.2 Entomophthora muscae
GGGACTCTTCACAGCGGCTCCGGTCAAAGAAGTTGGTGCAAGAGCTCCCAACTGGACTAGTCTCCCTGGGTGCTTGTGGGGTATCCACAGGCGTAGGGGGGACGGCAAAGACCCATGGGAGGCTTTGGCGGCCTGAAGAGGACAAGGTAGCCCCGTTGTTGTATACTGAGCTGGAGGTGGGCTGTAGCGTGGCACTCTCTCCAGAAGGTATGCTGGAAAGACCTGATACGCCCAAATCTTGGCCACTGCAGCGGCATCTGGAGTCCACCAACTTGGCCCGAGCGTCCGCTATTTCCATCTCTGCATTAGATAGAGAAGAACTTAGGCGCTCAATCAACCTGGCGCACTGGACCATTCCTTTGTGAAAGTCTTCTATGGCAGCACGCTGAGAGGCAGAGCGCTTGTCATGTCCCTTCAGCTCAGCTTGCAATTCCTCGAGCTCAGCCTTGAGGGAGGCAATACTCTGTTCTCCTTTGTCACATACTCTTTTCATTTTCTGGAATATCTCGTTGTTTTTGGCCGCAATATCCTCTACTTGTTGCTGAATTTGATTGAGTTCCAAGCAGTCACAACCCTCAGTGGTGGAGCTATTGATGAATTGAGCTGAGAGTTCCTGGCATAGTTAAGAGATCTTCTCTCAAATGGCTTCCTTGATATGGTTGTCATATTGGATGAAGTCATCACAAAGCGCCAGAACCTCAGCCTTGGCGGCGTTAGCAATGTTGCTGGACTCCTTGCTCTCTTGCCATGCAAGGCGTCATACCTCATCAATATTATCTTTATTGTTAGAGACCTTCTCATCCAAGTTGTGTAGGCAATTATCCTGCCGCTCCAAAGAGTGCCATGTGTGGCAAGAAGATTGTTCACACTGTTACTGGTTTCATTGGCACCTACCACATATTGTTCAATGGCTATCACATGGTGAGTGAAGTCCTGGGCTCAGGCGGGTGCCATTCTGAGATTTTTCAGGGTTGACTCTATCACGTGGACCAAGCAATTGTTCAGCTGATGGATAAGGTCCTCAAGCTGACGAGCCAGAGCGGTTTGGTTGTCCTTGTTGGCTTGAGTATAAGCTCAAATTTCCTCAAACCCAGAGTCTAATTGTTGCACCAACCAATCCTGGTACTGGTGCTGGCGCTCTGCGTATATGACCAAGTCCTGAAGTTCCAGGTGGTGCCAGGCTTGGACTCCCAGTAACTGATGTACTGCAAGATGGACAAATCCTTGCAGGTAGTCAGTTGCTTTCTTGAGGGTGGGAAAGCGTTCAAGGTCTCCCTCATTGGTCGCCAGGTAGCTGCAAAATATAGCCATGAGGCGTTGAGCCTCAGGGTGCTGATGAAAGAGAGACAACTGGATATTTGTAGGTTCCTGGCTTATTTGGTATCCAAGGAAGAGCCCAGAGGCCACTGAAGCTAGGTCTTGGCAATTGACCTGTGTGAGGCAAGCAAGCGGCACCACGGGAACCTCTGTGTAGTGGCAGGAAGGAAGTACAGGTAAGTCCTCCACATTAATTACATCCTCTTGCTGTCAGAAAAGCTGGTCCCTCTCCACGTTGCTGGTTTCCATCACCGAGTAACGTTCCCCAAATCCAGTTAGGTCTTTGGGAATAGAGGGAGGCACATTGGATTTAGAGGACAAGAGTTGGTCAGAGCAAGTGGTGCCCCTGTAGTGAGCACCACTTGTTGAAAATGGGCACACACTGGCAGATTCAACAGGAGAATTAGTAGACAGGGGCACACGCTCACTGTATGCCTTAAAATTTGAAGATTTGGAAGACATTGACCAACTTAATTGTAATGAATGTTTTTATTGGGTCCTATACAAGTAGGAAAAACTGTCCTCTGGGCGTCTACTGCCAATGCCTTATATAGGGGTATTCTCATATTACTAATCACCAGTTGCTGGCAATGTCTTCTAGGACATTCCAGCACATTGTAGAGTCTTGGCTGGGTTGGCGGAAGAGGGAACAACCTTCTATTTTAGGGCACAATCCCGCAATATCTAGCACAAGGACACCCTCTGCTAGCACATTAATTAGTGATCCTTTTTAAGGTAAGCAATTACTTCCATATCTGGTCCTAAACACAAGTTGAATAAGTCAAGCAAATCAACCCTGGCGCCTTGGCATTATTTCCTTTCAAACCTGGCATCTTGGCGCTCAATGTAATTTATTGTGGTGCTCTGGCACCAAGAATAACTGATGCCGGCGCCGTGGCACTTGTTATTTAGAGTGGCGGCGGCGTGGCGCAATTAATCCTTAGCAACAACGTCATGGCACACTTATCATGCATTTAATTATGTGGTAAGTTGGCACTCATTTTCAAAAGGTTAATTGATTGGCCCTGGTTAATTGCCAATGGCCACCTAATGAATTAAGCTTTCCACAATCCCTGGTCAACAATTCTTCACAACAACCATTATACTGTCTCACACCAAAGGAAGATGAAACCCTCTGCCAGCACCTTGTGGACGCGCTTGATAAGGGCTTCATTTGTCCCTTGCTCTCCCCATACAGGGCAGCGATCTTCTTTGTAGCCAAGAAGGACGGGTCCCTTTGCCTGGTCACAGACTACCGCACCCTAACTGAGGTGACAGTTAAGAACAAGTACCCCCTGCCGCTGATTGGCAACCTGTTTGATACAATTGCAGGTTCAAAGGTCTTTAGCAAGATTGATCTCACTGCAGGGTACAACCAGGTCCGCATTGCACCAGGGGATGAGGCAAAAACTGCCTTCCACACACGCTACGGGTTGTTTGAGTGTTGTGTCATGAACTTTGGAATGACCAACACTCCCCCCACCTTTGCCATGTTGATGAACAAAGCATTTGAGGAACTGATTGGAAAATGTGTGGTTGTGTACCTTGACAACATTATTGTCTTCAGCCAAGATCAAATCACACACCTCCAACACCTCTGTGCTGTCCTTGACACCCTTTGGAAAAACCAGCTAAAAGCTAAACCCTTCAAATGCAAGTTTCTCAAGCTGGAGCTATTATTCCTTGGGCACACCATCTCTGCTCAAGGGATAAAGCCTGACCCTGCCAAAATCACGGCAATTACCAGCATGCCACCCCCCACTGATGTGGGCCAGGTGTGTACCTTCTTGGGCATGATTGCCTATGTGTGCAAGTTCATCCCCAATTGCGGAGAACTAATTGCACCTCTCACTGAGCTCCTCAATACCAAGCAGCGCTTCCATTGGACCCCCGTCAGAGATTGAGCCTTTGAGACGTTAAAGCAAAGGCTCACAACAGCACCAGTCCTGCAGTTCCCCAATCAAAACCAACAGTACAAACTAGAGACCAATGCCTCTGATAGGGCCATATGGGGCGTGCTAAGGGTAGAAACTGACAATGGCGTATTTCTCCCCGTGGCATATGAGTCCAGGAAACTTAGTGACTCAGAACAACAATACCCCATCCATGATAAAGAATTGGCAGCCATTGTACACTGCGTCAAGAAGTGGCGCTGCTACCTGGAAGGTGATACCTTCCCACCCCACATTCTGACGGACCACAAGTCACTTCAGTACTTCAACACGCAGTCCCACCTGACACACTGTCAAGCAGGATGGGTGGAGCGCCTATCCCCTTATCAGTTACACAATGAGTACAAATCTGGGAAAGAACTTGTCACAGCTGATGCTCTTTTGTGACTCTATGTAGCGTCCATCACTGGGGACAATGGTTTAGATCCAGATTGGCCCATGCTCTACCTCTGCCCTGAGGCAACCCACTACAAGGGCCTTAACTTGGTGACCATCTCCAAGTTGAAGGACAATGAAAGTCAGTTCACCACTGATGCTGGTAACGTCTGCCGTTGGGCAGAGACAGGTGAAAAGACGCCTTACATTCCCACCACGCAACAAGTGGACACAATATTGCACCACCACCAAACCCTGGGCCACATCAGAGGGCGTAACCTCTTCAAGATCATGAAACATAAAGTTTGGTGGCCGCACATGCGTCAAGACATCTTGGAACTCCTCAAAACGTGTGTGTTGTGCAAAAAAGAACATGTCCAAACCTGCACCCCCAAGTCTGTCCTGCCCATCAAGGCCATGGAACCCATTGAGCAGTGGGCCCTCAATATTGTGGGGCCACTCCCCAAAGACAGACTGGGAAAGAAGTACATTATCACTGCCATTGACTACTTCACTTGCTGGCCAGTGGCCTGGGCAACAACCAAATACACTGCCACCACCATTACCCGCTTTATTGGCAAGGAAATTGTGGCCTGCTTTGGGCGACCCAAACGTCTCATCACAGATGGCGGTCCCAAACTAGTTGGGCATGTCATGAAGGCATACTGCGCCAAGAACACACTCCAACGCATTGTTACAACCCCCTACCATCCTCAAGCCAATGGACACGTTGAACAGTTAAATGACTCACTGGTTCAACTGATTGCCAAGCTCTCACAAGAGCACCCCAACACTGCATGGACTGAACACCTGCCCACCGCTCTACTCATCCTTTGAGCAAGAATCAACAGGGGCATGAGGTTCAGCCCCAGTACCCTGGCCTTTGGAACACCTGAAAGTCTGACAGGGGTTAAACAGGGAAAGCTACAGTCCAAGGTCCCCAACAAGCCTCCCCTAGCAACAACCCCATCCCTGGATCAATGGCGTGCCAAAGCCCAGGAAATTGAACACAAGCGGATTGCAGGAGGGACAAGGCACCTCAAAGCTAGATACGCCGTAGGTGACCCCATCTACACCCTCAACCCCAATTCTGCCAAGTTGGAACCCAACCACCTAGGGCCCTTCAAGATAGCTGCAGTCTATGACAATCACACCTACCAACTTGAGGATGCCCAAGGAAACACCAAGAAGCTTCACCATGATTGCTTGCGCCCCTGCTGCACCATCCCCACACAAAAGTTGTTTGTGCGGACCTTCCCAGACCTTCCGCAGACTCCAGTCCTGGTGTCTGACAACAAGCAGGGGGCAAGGGGGGTGTTGCAACCAAGTTTTCAGACTCTCCTGCTAATGTATCTTACAATACACAGGGGGCGCTCAATGAGCGCCCCTTGATGTATCTAATGTTATGGATTAATCTGATGGTAATATCAAATGGCAGGTACTTCATCCTAATTAGGAGTGCTGCCAATTTGACTTGCTGATCCCCACACAAGTTATTCCTTGGCTTCAAACCTTACATGGAACTTCCCACTATGCCACCCCCTTGTGGCCTTCCCCATATAGTATATTAATCACAATATTCTACAATAAACGATACCTTATTCTTATTATTCTGTCCTTTCTATTGGACTGCTGTCTTGCCCAATTCCAAATACTGAATCCTCATTGGTTCAGTTGCAACAACATGACTGTCCAAATATCCAGTGGCTTGAACCCATCCTGCACATGACTAACCCCTAGGTTCAATCCAACTAAATCTCTGCCACAGCCAAGTCTATATAAGTCTAAAGTATTATCCAATAAAACATACTTCTCTTCTTTCTTAATTCCATATCTGAAGCTTCCCCAAAAGGCGCTCCTTATCACTGGTAGCAGCTACAGTTTTTTGATCACGCCCATGAAAGAGAAAATGACTGACCAAAACCCGTCCACCTTTGCTCACATACTCAACCAGGCCACATCCCAGGAGACCTGGAAAACATACTTCTGCGCCCACAACATTGACAAAGATATACCTAGTGGATGCACCATATTCAAAGGACTGGTCATGCCCAAAGCATGCACCAAGATAATTCAATACAGTTGCTTTCTTCAACCACAACAAACGCACAACCACCTACCACAGGTGAAGTTACCAACACCAAGTACAATACTATTGACAAGTTCTTTGGTAAAAACAAGGAAAATGTCATCAATTGGCTAGACCACTCAGCCGCTAAACTCCGTGCCAGCCACATCCCTCCAAAAAATGGGTCCAGGAAGCCAGCAAGCGCCTTTACAAGGCCGCAGCTAACTGGTTTACCACCTGGGTCAGCTCACAAACCAACAACCAGCTTGACAACTGGGAAGAGTTCAAAGTGGACATCACACACAATTTCCGCGTCACTGAATCCCTCCAAGACATTGCAATCCAGCTCAGCAATCTTCCTCAGAAAACCACTATCACAGCTTACACCAACAAGTTTGAGGAAATACACCGCAAAATCCAAAACCCAGTGCAAGCTGACAACGTACATACCAGAGCCTCATTCATCAACAGAATGAAACCCTCTGTTTCTGCCCTCATCCACCCAGAGGCTAATACCTCCATGCCTGCGCTCATTACAGAAGCCAAGCACAAAGAAAAACACACAAACATGGAATATGCTGCATGCAATGTCAATCACTCCTCAAACGGCAATGGCAGAGAAAACTCTAATTGCAACAAACGCCAAAACACCAATCATAGCAACAACAACTCCAATTGCAACAATGACAATTGAAGCCAAAGCGCAAACCTCTCCTGTCCCAAGAAAGAGGACACTGCTAAAGTAAACAATGCTGAAATAGCAACCTGCTATGAATCTGACCCCACATTCTCTGACCTCAAAGGTCTCAAAACAGAGGAACAGGGAAAAAAGAGGGGAACAGGCTTAATTGCCCCTGTCTCCCCCCAACTTAACAAGAAACTGTACAAAGGCACAAACTTTGCTGCTCATATTCCATGTGTCCCGTAATTCTCCATTTTTATGAACTTTTAAATTAAAGATTGCTCACAACTTCTTGTCTACCCATGCACTTATAAATCTCATACACATAAAATCTTATTTGACTCTGGTGCACAACACAACATGGTTAGTAAACCCTTTGTAACCAAGTACAAAATACCAGTTGTCAAATCCAACTTCAAATACGCCAGAATATCAGACAAATCAAAAGTTCTACTTGAAGGCAAAACAACTCCCTTCATAATTGACCTCCAAGGCATACAAACGTCCATCAAAGAACTTGTCATGAACAACATAAACAATGACATTGTAGCAGGCATGGACTGGTTCACCCGAGTAAACCCCAGCATATGTTGGAAAACAAAAACCATGACCCTCAAACGCAATGGAGTCAATTTTAATATCCTCAAAGAACCCAATGACCTCATCCTAAGAGACACAGTATTTGTCCAGGTCATAAACCAAGATGACTCAGAAAAGCTAACCAAAATAGTACCCTTCATATAATGAGGTATCTGAGTTCAATAACATGCAAACAACCAAGATTCAATGCCCAGAACTTGTGGCACTCCTAAATGAATACACCCATGTATTCAAGGAAGAACTCACAGAGTTACCACCCAAACAAGAGGTCAAACACAGCATCAACCAATGTAAAGCCATGCCTAAACCTGCACCCCTCTACAGACGCTCCCCCATGGAGACTCAAACCCTCAAAACCCATATTGAGGACAATCTAGCTAAAGGATTCATTTGCCCGTCTGAATCCCTGTGGGGGCAGCAGTGTTCTTTGTAAATAAAAAAGGAAGGCACTCTCTGTCTAGTAACCAACTACATAGCACTAAATGTAAGCACAGTAAAAAATAAATATCCCCTTCCACTCATAGAGGATCTGTTTGCAAGACTCTCTGGAGCCAAATTTTTCTCCAAAATTGACCTCTCCTCTGGCCATAACCAAGTTGAAGTAAAAGAAAAGGACATACCAAAAACCGTGTTCTGTACACAATTTGGATCCTTTGAGTGTAGGGTAATGAACTTTGGAGTGACCAACGCTCCTGCAACGTTTGTTACCATGATAAACCAAGCGCTGAATGGCCTCTCAAATGCATTATGCTACCTCAACAATATCATTATATTATCAAAAACAAAAGAGGAACACCTCGCACATGTCCGCAAAACACTCAATTGACTTGCAAAACACAAACTCTATGCCAAGCCTAGTAAGTGCCAATTTATGGAAAAGGAACTCCTGTTATTGGGCCACATTGTCTCTGACAGTAGCATCAAAGAAGACCCAGACAAAATAAAAGCCATAAATAACATGCAACACCCCACCTCTATTAAACAATTTAGATGCTTTCTCAGAATGGTAGCTTACCTAATGAAATACATCAAAGACTGCGGAAAAATAACCACACCAATCAATGACTTAACCAAGGGTAATGCCAAAAAGAAATTCATCTGGATACCAGAATGCGACAAGAATTTGCAACCATTAAAACAAGCTTTGATTGAAGCATCAATCTTGCAATATTCTAATAACAACGGGTGCTACAAGCTCGAGTCGGATCCAGTGATACCAACATTGGCGCAGTCCTACGCATCTGCCAGCCAGGGCAGCAAGACTTCCTGCCAGTATGTTACAAAAGTAGAAAACTAACCAACACTGAGCAGAGGTACCCAATACACAGCAAGGAATTGCTAGCAATATATCACACATGCAAGAAATGGAGATGTTATATAGAAGAACATTTAAACGTCTGAGTACTAACTGACCATAAATCCTTAATCTATTTCAAAACTCAGAACACACTCACACAGCAACAAGCCAAGTGGATGTCCCTGCTGGAGCAGCTCAATTTGGACATCCAATACAAAAAGGGGGCAGAGCTGGTCACAGCTGATGCTCTCTCTAGACTATACCAGCCAAGAGAGGATCATCCTGACCACCTGGACCCAGACTGGCCAAACCTATACAGTAGTTTTAAAAGCTATGGCAACAAGCAAAAAATTTTCAGATTTAAACAAAATCCAAGTTGCGCAAGATTCAGGATTCAATTAATTTAAATATCTTCAGTTAAAAAATGAACTGTCAAACCAAAAACAAAATTTCACTAGCCCATCATACAAAATTATATCAAACAGCAAGCAATGTAGTTCAAACCACAAACAAAATGAACTGACACAACAAGTAAATGGATGGATGCTATTCCAGAGTATATTATAATCCAATCAGAATTCATATGAGGCACCAACAGAAGGACTCAAGTGAAACAAAACTTGAGCAATCTAGAAGCAAGATTACACAAGAACAAAACAAAATGAACTCACACAAGATGTGTAGTATGAGCAGCCTAAAATAGAAAAGTAACAGTTTTACAGCCAATCAACAGCTATCCAATTTAGGACCAGAGGCATTTTATCCATTTTCATAGCTCCAGATTTGTATGAAAAGGTTTTGAGAACCTTCTAAATATGGAATGGTGATTACAATAAAAATAATTCATTAAATTTTAAAATTTCTACTTTTAGTGATTTTATCCTAGGTTTTTTACAATGGTTTTTACAAGCAATATCTTCAACCGCGCCAGCAGCCAAGCCAGCTGCAATGGAGGCAAGGCTCATAACGTGGAGGCATCCACTTAAACCCAAGCCTTTGAGGCAGGCAACAAGGAAGCTGACCTGTTACTGTCCCCCGACTCATATGGCTTTGACTTGTTTGAGAGTCACTTAGCGTCTAGCTCTGCCCTTGCTCCCACACCCACCCCTGCACAAGCTGCCCGTCAACCAACCAATCAGGATGGCAACCTCAATCCAGAACAACTTCCTGCCACTGCCCAGCCTGCCCCCCTCTCAGCCAATAAGGCTTCAGCTCCCGCCGCCCAGCGCCCCAAACACAGAATAATCACTGCCCAAATTCTTCAGGAAATTGTGGCACTAAACCTACAGGGTCTGTCATGGGACCAGATTGCCGCCCAGTTTCAATTTACCCAATCCACCATAATGCGGGAGTTCAACAACCTAATGAATAAGGGAAATCTGATTGAGATGGCCAAGAAGCCAAAGAAGGCCACAGAGTCCCAGATAACTGAGGCCTACCCAATAATGCTTGACCTCCTCCAGCGGGACCCCAAGCTTCCATTGACCCAGGTCCGGGAGCAACTTGCACATCATGGAGTTTGGGTGTCTGAGCGCATGGTGCAGCTCTGGATGCACGGAAAGGTGGCTTCCATACGGGTTCTTACAAATTTTGCCAGCAACCAATGTGATGACGCTGAGGATTCCCTGTATGATCAGGCCATCAAATCAACCCTGGTCAGATGCTTGACAAGTCTAACAGATGACATCATGTTTGTCTTGTACTACAAGTTATCAATTGCATTTGACAATTTTGGTGAGCAAGGAAAAGCTGCCACCAAGAATGGAAGGAAGAAGGTCAAGAAGGGGACTTTCATTGGTGCATTTCTGGCTGTTTCAGCCAAGGGTTTTGTCTACTATCAGAAAAACCCTGATTTCATCAATGGGTACTCATACGGCCACATCCTTGGTGGATTGCTCAACTCCTGGGATGGCTCAAATTCCAAATACCAGGTTTTCTTGAGCCACCAGATGGAGGGAAGCTCCACCGCCCTTGAGGCCATCCAGGGACGTGGGCACCAGGCCTCAGTCTACCCTGCTGGCCATGCAGACGTCCATCTAGCTGATGTTGTCTTCTTCAACATTGGAGATACACTGTGGGAGCGCCTCCCTCAGGCTTTCAACAACCTCTATCTTGGGGTCCTTGATCACAATTTTCTCTTTGGTCACCAAATGAAGTCTGACTTGTTTGCGCAAATGGTTTTCAATGTGAACATGGGCAACCAATCACGCAAGGATAAGCGCCTCCCACCCTGTGCCACAGCCACCTACCAGTCCATCCAGCCAATGACTGATGAGAAGTACAATGAGCAGTATATGGCGGCCATCACACACAATCCTCCTGCCTCCATCCCTGCCACCAACACCCCCCGCCCACAAACCCAACCCATCAAATCCCAGACCCCCCAGGTCAGCACCGCCTCTACATCCTCCTTACTGCGCCATTCTGCCTACTAGGCATCACTCTTCCCCGCTTCAATAAACCCCTGGTCCCAGAAATTTTCTATTTATATTATCTTTTTTTGAATTTCAATTGTTCATGTTCTCTTTGTTTATAGTTGGTTTTATTCTTTATGTTGAGCTTATTTCTATAAAATCATATATTTACTATGTCATGTATCTAGATCCTGAACAAAGTTATTTTTAGCACCCAACCATAGCCCCTTGTGAAAACATTAACAACAATTTGGTGATCAGCTAAATTTGAATTAGAAAATTATAGGTTAACTTTTTTTGATAAAGTTGTTACTGATCTGAATTCAAAACCTTAATGATAAACTTTAAGCCAATCAGGAGCTGAGTGATAAAGTGATTGTTGTGACATAAAGGGACATTCAATAATTCTTTGATGCATGTGCGCTAATTAATATGATTGGCTGGATGTTTTGCTATTGTACGCCATTGCCGCTGTGGCAAGTTGTTGGTGGACTAGTGCCCAATCAGCTGCTGGGTTAGCACTAGTCCATCAACAACTTGCCACAGCAGCAATGGCGTACAATGGCAAAACATCCAGCCAATCATATTAATTAGCGCACATGCATCAAAGAATTATTGAATGTCCCTTTATGTCACAACAATCACTTTATCACTCAGCTCCTGATTGGCTTAAAGTTTATCATTAAGGTTTTGAATTCAGATCAGTAACAACTTTATCAAAAAAAAGTTAACCTATAATTTTCTAATTCAAATTTAGCTGATCACCAAATTGTTGTTAATGTTTTCACAAGGGGCTATGTCAAGCGCTAAAAATAATATGGTAATCAAGGAAACAATGCCAACACAAAGCAAACAACGCATATTGAGATGAGCGTAAAACATATACACAATGGGTAAAAAGATGGGATAATGTGATAAACAGGAAAACAAAAAGGAATAAACAAAGAGGCAACAGTATCAAAATAATACAGAATTTATTGGGGCAAAAGCTATAAAAACATATGGAAAGGTTAGTAAAAAAATAAAATAAGAGAATTGGAGAAGCTGCTAAAAGACCTTGACTTGGCAATTGCCAAAATTAAAGAGATTGACCGCAAGGTCAAAGCAAGAGTTAAGTCTGCCGTCCTTGAAGGGGACAAAATCAAAAAGGTGTCCGCCAAAGCACCCATGGCCAAGATTCCAGACACCCCCAAAACAACAATTGAGCAACTTTTAAATGTCCAGAAGCATGTTGTGGAAGGCCTTCAATTCAAGTCCTTTGCCCTCTCCGCGCCGTCTGTCTGGACAGATGACCCAGAAATGTATGCCCACCTAAGACACGCAAAACGTACCCAAAGAGATGACACTGAGCAGCCAGCACAACTGGTTACACCAAGAATAGCAAAGCCTGCCAAGGCTGCGGGCAAGGAGGAGACTGCAGAAGGTAACCTAAAATAATAGTTAATAAAAATTTCCAAATACTTACCTTTTTTTAGAAGAAGTCAATGGTGAACTCTGCTGGGTCCTGGTCCCTTTTGTCCCCGCCACATTCTATGCCAACTATATCACTCATGTGGCCAAGTAGCTTTTCCTGTCCTCCCTGTCTTGCAGGAGCTTGAAGACTGTATCCACGGGTCTTTTCTGATGTCGCAGGAGGCATTGACTGGGCTTACGCATGGAGAGGGGGCATCCAAGTGGGCAGTTACTGCTTACAAGGATGCCTAACTGGTCCGCCTGGACCCGGTATCACTCAGTGGAGTTTACTGTGTAAACTCCATTGAGCTTGTTTGGGACGTCCTGGTGACGCTCCCATTCAAGAATGTACCAGAGATGGGCCGGGCTCATGCAGCTGCTTGCTTCTGCTTCCCAGTGGAGCACACCCTGTCCTACTTGCTGGAGAACTTCAGGCGTGTGGTGGAAAAACTGGCTGTTGTGGATGCAACAGCTGTGAAGAAGACCAAAATCCTCCTGGCAGACTTCAGGCTGGCCTGGAGTGCCAACAAGACGGGGGTCCCAGAATCTATGAATCTTACCTTTGGCAAAACTAAACATGAGAAAAAAAAATAAGCACAGTATACAACAAACTATGTGAGTTTACAGAAGCCTTTGCTGGGCAAAGGCTTCACCTTGTTGTTTACCTGGGGTTCCTCTTTTACTTCGGGATGGGCGCGTTGGTTGAGGACCTGGACGGGGTCCTTCTGGGGATTGACAAGGCCAGGCTATCCCTGGATGGGAAGAAGGTCTCCCTGGGTACAACTCGGTGGATCACGTCATCCAGGACGCCTTGGTCCTGGCTGGCATCTTTGGGTTTGCAGCCCCACCAGAAAAGCTGCTCCTCCATTCCCACCTCACCATCCTCCCATTTACCAGCAGGCAAGAATATTTTTAACCAGGGTGTATCCACCTTCCACAGTGTGGCAGTGGAGGTTGTGCGCTACCTCCATTGTGGGGTGGGTACATACCGCCGAACTCACTATAGGTGATCTTAATAAATTCTCTCTTCCAAATAATTCCATTACAATTTATAATATTTTTATTATAATAAATTTTTCTAATTCTTATTTTAGCAAACAAGATCTGCAGAATATATCCCAGAGAAGGTCTTAATAAAAGCATAACCATATATTTCAATAAAATCTACTTCTGATTTAGACACATTACATTAACTTTTTTTGATTATTATATTTATTTTCCAAATGTGATATTAATGTGTTTGCGTAATCCAGTATCAAGCGTTTGGGATACCCTTAGATGGAATAATAAAATAATATACAATAAAATAAATAAATTACTTACATCTATTGATGGATCTTCTGAATGTGATTGCGGGCATAGAAACATCTAAATATAAAATGATAATTAATAAATGTTGAATAATAAATTAGAGAATATAAAAAAGTTGGACACACTGAGCCTTTAATTGATTGGCTGTTTGGCTAGGCACGCGGGGATGAACAAATCAGCGTGGCCATAGAATTTGGCCACGGTCTCAGCTGAGAGGGTATGGATCCCGGCCTGTAGCAAATCAAACAGGTCCTCGGTCCCAGTTGGGGTTCCTCGCTTGAAAACTTGCTTGAGCCACCCAAAGACTTCCTTGATGGGATTTAGGAAGGGCAAATAGGCAGGGATGAAGAGAAGGCGCATATTTGCCGTGGCCAATTGCTGGGGGCCCACTGCAATGCTTGTGTCAATTGATGGAAATTCTTCAAGAATATCAGCCACCCTGTGGAGACCAATGTTGTCCAACACAATTACGTTGGTGAAGCCCGGGCTTGTGCGCCTCAGGTGCTCCTGGACCAATTGGAGAAATGACAGGAAGGTCCGGCTATTGTGGGAGCCCAGTATCATTTGGTATAGCTCGACCCCCTTTGGACCAACGAGAGCCACCATTGAATAGGCTGTGGCGCAGACTTCAGCACGCTGAGCCACCCCGTCATTGGAGCCTCTGGGGACATAACCATACTCATTGCGCATCAACAAGGCAAAAAGCTGATTTGTCAATATAGTAAAATTTGGCCATCCCCTTGGCTTTGAGGGCAGTATATGCCTCTGCGTAGTTTTTCCAGGTCTTGTTATTGGCTGGGCTATTCCAATTGTATGGGGATACCCTGAGTTTTTTCCAGGAAAATCACATTCCCTTGACCAGATGATAGTAACAGGAAATTGAGGCCTTGATCCCAAAAGCAGACTTGACCATAGCCTGTATATTTGCCAGTCCAAGATGGCAGTCCCGGGTGATCCACTGGCGGATTGCCCATTTGTGCTCCTTGGTGAGCATAGTGGAAACATGCAAGGATTTCTCCGCGGCAAGGACTCGGCCAGTATCAATGAACTTGTTGAAGGTCTTGGAGGCGTACTTGGGATCCATCCCAACAAGGGCCGCGGCCGCCTTGTAGTCACCTAATTCCTGCATGAGTCGGAGAAGGATGATGCGCTTAATGTTGGAGATGCGCTTCTGGGCGGGCTTTGTGGGTTCAGACAAGCCAGGATCCTGATTGATGACAGGCTTGCAAGGCATGGGCACCTTGTTGTAGAAGGCTGCAACTTTCTTTAGTACCAGCTGTCCCTCATTGGTTTGGTAGAACTGGGGCTCCTTGTCATTCTCCTGATTGCCATCACTGACGTAGGGCTCATAGCTAGTATCAACTACAGGCTTCACCTTCTCCAGCATGGCTGACGGGACCTACTCTTGCCAGTACACAATGTCAAACACATACGGAGTAAGTTCTACCTCCTTGTTTCTAACCATTTTTGTCGTGGTAACCTTGGTGGGCTTCCGGGTCAGCTTTGGGACCCAAGGGTTGATGCCCCACACCCTAGCAGCTTGTGCTCCTTGAACCAGCTGTGTCAGTGCAGCGTCACTATGGAACTCTCCTCTCCCGCCTCCCTCCTGAGTAGGCACTTGTGTTGTACTAAGTCTATTCTTTGACCCGCGGGGGCAACTGCAACCACGGCGCACAACAGGTGCAATGGTAGTCTGTTGCTGTGTTTCTTTCATTTTAAAATTTAATAAAATATTAAATAAAACTTAATTAAGTTACTCCCTATTTTTAATTTTTGTTTTCATCTGTTTATGGATATTCAATTAATATTTTTTCCCACTCAATAGCCCAATTATAGATTTTTTATTTCTTAGTTAGTTGTTTTTGGTTTTACAACGCCCATTTTAGAATACTCAAAAAAAATCCACCCTTTTTCCCAGATTTTACTGCCAAATTCAAACACCCAACACAATATTTTTAAAATTTATGTTTCAGATCTTGTGTCTTATTTTAGATACCTTGGTATCATTCATGATTACAACCCATTGCACACATTGCGTGAGTGATTTTTTTACATTGTGAGTTGCTATTGTGTTTCATTTTTGGATTGAGTTTTGGCACACCTTGCTTGGGTGTATTTTGTCACCAATTCACATAGTAAACATATGTACACCAAAAGTCAACTCACACCATTTTGCTTGTGAATTAATGTATTTTGGATTATATTTTGAATGGTTTTGCTTTGCGTGTAAGCTTTTTGTTGCTGTGTTGACCCATTTTGCCCTTTAACGCCAATAAACCCTGTTAACAGAGTATATATTTTAACCTGAGACTTGGATTTTGTTTAAATCTTAAATCATTTTGTTTAAATCTGAAGAATTTTTGCTTGTTGCCATAGCTTTTAAAACTACTGTACAAGCTGGTCCCTGGCTATGACCTAGGACACATTTTGGGGACTGGTGACCAGGAACCCCACATATAAAATAAGGAAGTAATTGAGGAAACCAATATCTCATAACATTTTATTTAAAAATGGCAATAAAGTCTTAGCACGGGGTCCATGGGTCTATATAATACCCCACCGCCAAACTTTACATTTATCATGAGGGTTCATCATAGGGTTGGGACTATGAGGTCAGGTGGCCAGGATGCCTGGGGTTTGGAGCATCAAAATGGCACTATTGCTGAGAAATTGCTCATTGGCTGCATCTCCAGGAAGGGTTGCTTGACTCTTCTGTTCTTGAGCCATAGTCATGGGGGACAGCCTTCATGTCTGTGTTTTCCTCAGGTGGTGAATCTTGATTGGTCATCTGGGTAGACTTCAAACTCATGAAGCTAATGGCAGGAATTTTTTTTGCCTCCATTAGGCACATTGTTCTGTCTTCCATTGGGTGTTGTGGTTTAAAGGTTTTTTCTGGTATCTTCATCCTGGGAAATTTTTGCAGCCTCAGCTTGAGGAGACTTAATCCCAAAAAAACACGGGCAGTTGGTCCTTTGGTCCTTGGGGCTGGCAGCCTGCAAGTGGTCAGGACCATGTTTTGAAACCTGCTCTTGAGCCTTGGTTTTAAGAGGAGGAAAATTGCCAATCCTGACACTGGCCCTCACTTTGCTCTTGATCTTGTCTACTTTACCAGAACTCTGGGTTAATATTTCTTTCTCTGCTTATCTAGCAGGAAAAAACCCTTCACACCTTCTGTATCTCTTTGATGACCTCCCTGGAAAAGAAAATGATTTTCTTTTCAAAGGTGTGAATCTGGTTCACAGCCTAACTTGTGATAATGTAGAGTTTACCCTGCCTACCCCTGTCCCTGAGAGCTCTCAGAGCAAAGAGATCCAACTTTCAAGATTTGTGGACCTGAAAGACCTTCCTTCTGACTATGGCATGTCTGTAAACCCAGAGAGCGCCCCCAAGCATACCTCTTGGCTACTTGTGGGTATGCTTCTAATGGGGCTGAATACTTACCTCTCCCAATTTTCTCCATTTGTGTCCCTTTGGACGCCTGTTTGAGTGACCATTCCAGTCCTGCAGTGGATGGAATACTGGTGGGTTTCTCCCCCAGGATGAGATCCAAGCTTATTAAGGTAAGCTACTCTCTCACATAAGCCAGGGAACAGTTTGCTGTTTTGGCTGCTGGAAAATGAAGAAAATAATTT
Source organism: Entomophthora muscae (assembly GCA_014839935.2). NCBI lineage: Eukaryota > Fungi > Entomophthoromycota > Entomophthoromycetes > Entomophthorales > Entomophthoraceae > Entomophthora > Entomophthora muscae. The sequence goes on from QTSX02005321.1 coordinate 17,101, forward strand.
TTGTTTAAAAGCTAAACTCATTAAGAGAAACATATATCTTAGCCAGTTTTATTGTTGTGTAAGTCTAATTTGGTAAATATTGTTATGAAGTCATCAGTTCCCAAACTATTTATCTGCTAATGCAGATTAGAAGTTCCCCCAAATGCTTGATTTTACCCCCATCCCTGCCATACAATAATGACATATTCCCCAAAAACCTCATTCAAGTATATAAGCTTGATTCCTTCAAATATCACATATATCATTCAGTTTGTATCCATCTTATTTGGTATCTTTATTCAATGAAACTGTCCAGCCTAGTTATCCGCAGCCAAACCTTAATATAACTGAAGCTATCCCAAAAACTGTGGTATTGCATCACCTGGTTTTCAATCTAATGAATCAAAATTTTAACCGCCCTAAAATGGAACTGGGTGATCTTTCAAGAATGTTGGTGATTCCTAAAAGAATTGGTGTGGATCCACATTAGATCCTTTGACTTCCTTTTTAAGAAGACCAAAAATCAAATATTATTTCAAATTACTTCATTTATGATTTGAAATTTGGTTGTTGGATTTGACAATCTCATAGTTTCCCTTTTAATTGTTTCAGGTGATCTTCAGATTGATAGAATCAAGTAGAATATCAAATCATATATAAGAATCTTGCCTTTTTGATGTGTGCATCTCTCATTTATTTTATGGGGTTGTCTTATATGAGTTTGTCGTAACTGTGCTGTTTTAGCAGAGTTACAAGGGGAAAAATATTTAGAAGATAGATAATAATCTTTATTGTGAGATAGTGATTATATAGCTATTGTGAGTCAATGGATAGTATGAACATGATTGGTGATCATACGGCTGGATGGAAGAGGGGGTGGCTTGATCCTTATAATGAGTCAAGTGCCAAATTGAGGTATCCACCATGAGGGATCATCATTTGTTCATGTTGATGGATTTGGTAATCCAAGTTGACCTCCTAGTCTGGCTTCAAGTGACCGGGTAATCAGATTGTGGGTTGCAAACCTGCTTGGTTGGAACCTTGCTGGCAGGTCAAGACTGCGGTTTCAACAAGTTGAATTATTTGCATCTGGGATTTATAATTTGCAAATTTAAATAAAACAAAAAATAGCAGGTTAAATATATTGACTTCATTAAATGTTTTATTTTTGACTCAGCTGAGTTGCTCGCATTTACGATTTGAGTTTGTGTTGTTGGATTATTAGATCCTGTACTTTGCCCAGCAGGTTCAAAATCGACATTATGGGAAGTGTTGTTTTTAGTCGCTTTGATTCAATAACTAGCCCTGTCGGTTTTTATTTAGGAGCATCAGGCTAAAGCAAATGCTACATGATTTCATTAGCTTAATTTGGCATCTCTTAGTATTTTAATCAGATATTGATTCTAACCTGGTTAGAGTTGGATAGATGATTACAAGTCCACCCAAGCTCCCGTTTACTCTTAAGGCCACGCTGGCAATTAATTCTTTGGTTTGCAATACATACCGTGTAGCGTGTTGGCCTATTCTTAAGGCTCTTTGTTTAGCTAGCCAAATGCAATGATTTGATTGGCTGTCAATAGACTGACCACCCAGCTTATGACATCTAGACAGGAGCTCCGTTTGTGCATGTCACATGAAAGCACCTCTTTTAAACATGATCTATTAACCCTTTCCTTGATCTGATTACTCTTGTTTAAATATAATTCAAGCATATCGGCTTTAACATACGATGACAATAAAAAACAGAACTGCTGAATTTCAGGCGGTTGTCCGCACAATAAGAAACAGGCAATCCTCAACTCCTCCCAATTCAAATGGCCGAGGCCCCAAGCGAAATTCAGCAGCTAACGGACCCAATTCAAGGAAGCAAGCAACAACCGATTTTTCTCGACAGGCTGGTTTAATAGGAAGAAAGATCCAACATACTGCTGAAAAGCTTCAAGAACTAACAAAATGTAATTTTTCGATTGATAAATGTTGATAGTTTTTATAAAAAAATACATCTTTTAAGTTATGCTATTTAGTTGCTATGAAATGTTTCTGATTTTCAAATAGTGGCAAAACGAAGAACCCTTTTTGATGATAGGCCTACAGAAATTAATGTAAGTACTAAACTCTTATCTACAGATAAGCATCTATTTCACTTCGATATTATTGGGTTTTTCTCCTCGAAATATATTATTCGTTTAATAACCAGCGAGCTACTTATTAACTTAAGCTTTTAGGACCTCACATTTGCTATCAAACAAGAAATTGCCACGATAAATCAGCAGTTAGCAGCGCTACAACAATCAACGAAGACTCAAAATAATTTGGCGGTTTCAAGTAAACAACAAGAACAGCATAACGCAAATGTTGTTGCTACCCTCCAATCTCAGCTTGCTACTGCTTCAATGAGTTTTAAAGATGTCTTGGAGATCAGGAGTGAGGTAAATTTGTTGCAGTCTCATTGGCTGATTGTTTTCCCAGAACATGAAAGCTACAAAAGAACGCAAAGAGCAGTTTACTTATCAGCCTCCAAATCAGTCTATGGGGTTTGGGCAGCCATGTAATATTTTATAGTAGATTTCTAATTGAAATGCTAGCAAACTTTGTTCCAGATTCTCAGCCTCAAAAGGAATATCTTGCACTTGATTTTGGTGACACCGCCATCCAACAAATGCAACTTGTTGAGCAACAAGATTCTTATATCGATACACGTTCAGCTGCTATCAACAGTATCGAGTCTACTATTGCAGAACTCGGCTCTGTGTTCCAACAACTTGCCACGATGGTTGCAGAGCAGCGGGATGTGGTTCAGCGGTAAGTTAAATGATATAGAAAAATGTTCTTGATAAAGTTATAAAGAAAGTTTTCTTATATTAACTCTTAGGATTGATGCAAACGTCGAAGAAATGGAAGTCAATATTTCAGGAGCCCAACAAGAGCTTTTGCGCTATTTCACATCTATTTCAAGCAACAGATGGCTCATTTTGAAGGTTTTTGGCCTGGTAGTCATGTTCCTGTTTCTGTTTGTTGCTTTGCGCTAGATCGTCATCCTTTACTAACTTTGGCTTCAACATATTTTAATCCTCGTTCAAAGCCAACTCTGATAAAGAATCAGAATTTTGACCAATACATTTTCTTGTATTGGTTTTATAACTATTTTTTGGCTGCTTAAATTGAGCAACAAATAATTCTAGCCCTTTACCTAATATATGGAAATGTAAGCCTATATTTGCTTTCTCTAATACGTTTTGTAGAATTTAAACTTTTGTGATGGCAAGCTTACTTAGGTTATTATCCTTTTTTCTCCGGTTCTCGTAGTTAGCTACTAATAGTCACTGATTCAATAAGTTAAATACTGAGTTTTAAGAAATAAAAGTAAAGTGTCTTCTCGCTAAAATGTTAAAAGCCAAGTCAAACAAGCAAAGCATTGTAATCTTTGCAAAATAAAAGTTGTAGATACTAACAAAATTAGATATATTTCAAATAGCATCAGGTTATTTAATAGCCTTAAATGTTAATCCCTTAGAATGTCTTACATGGCTTTTATCTGTTATAGGAGCTTTTAGGCCTGCTGATAAAAATCAAGTCAGCCTAGAACAAAATAGCAATGAGATATATCAGATTATAAATTAAAGGCTGAAATCCGTCAATCAGCTAATTATCAAGCACTGAATAAAAATTTAAAGCAAAAAAACAAACACAATCAAAACCAAAATATCAAAAAAACTATACAATGAATGATTGACCCCAGTCATTTCAAGATGTAAAGTAGTCTGATTATTGTACTATGCAGCCAACACAAGGTAAACTATAGATTTAGAATTTGATGGGCGACTTGTGGGATTGTCAGATCCAACAACCAAATTTCAAATCACAAATGAAAGCCACAAGTAAATTTGAGAATCAGTTGCGGGAGTTGGAATCTGAATTGAAGGCACCCACTTCATTTCTGACCTTATCTTTTCCAAAAGATTGTTAGATTTCAGTGCTTTTAGTAGGAAATAAAAAATATTTATGTGAAAGATAAATAATTGGATAAATTTTATTGTTGGTATAGTAGTTTTCAAACCTGTTGAGATAAACGTATATTATTCAGTTTAGAACACATGAACTCAATCACAAAATGTATTTCAACTTGATACTGTAAATTCAGAACCTAAAGGTAAAAATGTGGGATTGTCAAACCCTAGGTCAAATTTCAAATCACATTTACAGGCAACTCAGGTGAGTGAAAGCCAAATATTTAATAAAATCAACCGTTGAATTCAACATTTTCTGATTTATTTAAATTTGAAATTTTCAAATCCCTTGAGCAGATAACTCAACTAACTAAAGACAAAACACAGTAAACAAACATGGGATACATGAATCAGAAATGCAGGATTATAATGTAAAGTTTGGTATTTCCTGTAAGTCCAACAAATCATAGACAACATGTAAAAATTAATGAATCCAAAATTGCAGGATTTTCAAATCCAAGAACCAAATTTCAAATCATAATTGCGATGAAATTGAAATAAATATAATTTATGGGTGTCTCAAAAAGGATGTTAAAAAATCTAGAGTGGATTTGTGCTGACTCTTTTAGGAATCACAGGCATTCTCAAAAAATTACCCAATTCTGTTTTAAGATGGCTAAAATTTAAATCTTACTATTTACCAACTTAACATAGTCAACAATAAAATTTACTGAAATATACACTCCTCTTATTGAGTTTGGTTTTTTAATAAAAACTTATTATGTTATCTTCTAATAGCTAAGTAGTTGAGCTGTTCCCCAGCCTTGAAAAAATCATGCAGGAATATGCTGGGTCTTTCAACAGTGAAGCCTCTGTCTATGATTGTCCCCATCTCTCAAGCCCCTCCACAAGCACTACCTAGGATTGTGTTCTTTCTCCTGTGTCTTTTAGTATGTCCCTGTTTACGCATCACTCACAGGCAGCCGCCAACCCAAATCTCATATTCACACTGGCATCCAGAATCAGCCAAACTAGCCAAGAAATCACCCAAGAAAGCTGAAACTTAGAAACAGCCAATAAGATGCCACTGTTTGGTTTACAAGACAGACACATCTCACCCTCAGCTAATCAGCCTGCAAGATGCAGAAAAAAAATTAATCACACCCAAAATTGTTCTGGAAATGTTCAAAAGGCAAGAAATGCTTATGGCTCTCAGGAAAATAGCAGCCACAATGGGTTTTGCAAAGTCCACTGTGGCTGCAACCCTGCAAGCCCATGCCAACTGTGGTCTCTCTCCCAAGAAGACTCTAACTGGGGTCTATACATCAACTGACAGTGACAAAGCCCATTCTCTCATATTGGCCATGCTAGAGCGTGATCCTCAGATGTTCTTAGTACAGATGTGCCTCCAACTGGGACTGCACAGCATATTTATCAATAAGAGAACATTCAATTTTTGGATGCACAGAGTTGTGGTTTCTGCAAGAATCTCAACTAATCAAGCCCTAAGTGGTTCCAGTTTGGTGGATACCAACCCTCATGATTCTGCTGTTATCAATTTTATCAAAGAGAGGGCAATGCAAACACGTAGTGACATCATCTTTCTTACATATGCCAATATTTTCACAAGTATTCAAGACCATGGGAAAATTGTATCCAATTTGACGTGTATAAGTGTGGCCCTATTTTTTAAAGATTATTCAGAGCTTTGCTGGCAGTTTCCCTGATGGGCGTCAATTATCACTCAGCTTCATCAAACACTGTAGATGGGTATGTCTACCAGACAGAGCTCAAGAACATGCCAACAAAGTGAGCTAAACAGCATGCTGCGCACATAGTTGTACTGAGTGCAAACATAGAGCAGCAAGAATGAGCTTCCAAAGAAATTGCGGCAGCAGGGTATACCTGCTGGACCTACACTGCCAACCACACTGACATGCATCTTTCTGATGTATGTCTTTATAATTTTGGTTCAGCTCTTGGGCTCTCAAAGCTTGCCACCTACAACAAACTTTGCACCCAAATTGAGAAGGGGTTAGAGATTTCCCCATACATCTTTGTCTAAGACTTGTCCAATCATATCATCTTTATTCAAGTGATAGTAATAAGTCAAGAAAGAATCCCCACCTCCCCTCACACTCATTCATTTGATATGTCAAGTCTGCCTATGTGACAGAAGAAGAATTCAAGCAATTGAAGCAGTTGGCTCTTGCTGCTTCTTCCCAGTCAAACATCCCTGTCTCTTCAGCCCCCCACCAATACCAAGCCAGCAACCTGTCAATCTTGACCCCTGAATCACCACTCAACCTCTCCCCACTACCTCTGATGCTGTCACAAGTGACAAACTCCTGTCAACTATGATAATCAAAAGGCCTCAACTATGAGAGTTGAACCCTGATGCCCCGTGGGCCGCCTGCAGTTTTTGGGGTTTGAATCAGAATTGGATTTGACTTTGGAGAATCTCCTGAAGTCTGATGAACCAAGTTTGCCTACAACAATGCCCCCCGCGCTAGAGGTCCCTGTTAACCCAACCAATCAACGGGCTGGGTTAGCCACAGACCCCAGAATAACCCGGGCCACCACAGAAGAAGAAACAAAGATACCTTCTATAAGAAACAGGCCACCCAGAGATGACCCGTCCCGTGACCTGGTTAAGGAATTGGAGTGCTCTAGTTACAAGTCAGCCAATGAAATAACCCCTGCAATTGTTGCCACCAAGGGCTGTGAGGACCTAGTAGATGGGGAAACCTGGGCCATGAAAATCTTTGAAAGTTTTGCCATGACAGATGGGCATACTTATACCCTGGGCCGCCAGGAAGATGCCCATTGCCATCCTTGCAATAAAGTGACATGAACCTTTGGTTCAACCAGGTCATACCATACTTGTTATTAGTTTTACTTCATCTACAGTCTACTCCTTGCGGCTCTGCCCCACATGTTCACCTACCCCAAGAAACTGCGGACCAGCCGCCTGAACTTTACTGTCCACCAGGAGCTCCCTTTGGCCCAGTACATTTTACCAAGTACCCACCCAACCTGGCGTATTCTGAGTTTACTCTGGAGGAGATCCTCATCCACGACCCTGAAGCTAGAACTAGAAAGACTGAAACTGTATACAGAGAAGGCATCAAAATCACCATACCTCCTCTGCTATTCCGAGACAAGTATAACTTCCTGCCTGCATATTTGGTTCCAATGACGCCGCCCCTCACCCCTCGGACCAACTGCCCGCAAGAATCCGTTGCCACTGATGAATCCACTTCCACCCAAATATTTGGGGTGATGTATATCACCCTCACTGGGTTGATTGATTTCATGGTGCCTACGAGCAGACCTTGGGCAATCCTTGGAAAATTGTTATCTTATATTGTAAAGTTAGCCCCAATCCTGTGGTGAGCTCTCCCTGCTGGGCCTGCGGGCCGTCCACTTGCGAGTCCTCAGGAACCCCCCACAGGTTGGATTCCTGACAGATGCCGTCCCTTTTACAGGTGCAGATGATGGCAACGTACATTCCGTCCATTTCCTCTCCTACTTGTCCTTTGATGAGTAAATTAATATTTTTATTTTTGGAAACTTATTAAAATTGATATTCTTTCTTTCAAACTCATAATTAATCATATATTATTTTTAAATTATTAGCATTCCCCATATTTTTAAAAAATGGTGTACATTTGATGCGGTAACATAATTAGCTGCATAATGATTTATCATTATCAATAATAAAGTAAAGACCAACAAATGTAAATATTACATTAGAATAGTGCAGCTAGACGTTACTTCTTGGTATGTAGATATTATGTGCATAACATATTGATTTTGTTTAATAAAATTCATTGTTACTGTGGTATTTTTTATTGTAATTTATAATTGGGCTGTGTCTAAATTAAGGTGTCATTAACACTTTACATATATATTGATACTGATTTGATTTTAGACCTTGTATATTTATCTATTGCCAATAATTCTGTGAAATTAAAGTTGTATTCTGTGATTGATAATAATACAATGAATTAATCAATCACTGTTTATGACCATTAACTGGTTGATTTTTTGCTGTGGCAACTGTGCATTTTCTGATATTTACGCACTTGTGTTGTGTTTGGCTCTTGAGGACAACATCTAAGAGGACACAGCAGAGAATTTTTATTACAAAAGGGTTGAGTTTTGAAGCTAGCCTTGATTTAGCCTTCAGGGAAAATTTAAGGGGACATACCTTAATTTTCTGAAACAAGGAAAGAGAGTTTTCTTTTGGCAAAAAGGAAAGGGAAAGGCTTTAAGATTATAAAATCCAACACAAATGTGGATAAACTTATCTTTATTTGGGGAAACTAGTCTAATTAAATAGTAGACTGAGAACATAGATCATTCACTAGATAGACAGTGTGGCTGCTGAGGTCATCCCAAACTGAACTCATACCAGGATCAGAAGAGTGCAGGCAGCACACTCCAAAATGGGTGGACATTGATGTTGACCCATTTAAGGAAGAAGAACAACTCTTGAATTTGAAGGTAACCCCAACCAAGTCTTTACATGTATCAAATTCAAAGGCTATATTGAAATAGCATTAACAGCACAGTTTACGGCAGCTTGTATCTGATTGACTGGTTTCTCACCCTATTGCACAGGTGATAGGAAATACGGTTACCTCCCTGACAACAGACGGTCTCAGGTGGCGGCCTTATTTCCTATCGGCTGTGCAATATGGTAAAAAATCAGTCAATCAGATACAAGTGTGTAAATATCAGGAGATGCAAAATTATCACAGCAAAAAAATCAGCCAATTAATGGTCATAAACAGCAATCAACTAATTCATTGTATAATTATCAATCACAAATTCTGACTTTAATTTTACAGAATCATTATCAATAGATAAATGTACAAGCTGTAATATGCAATCTGTGTCAATATTTGTAATAAGTGTTAATGACTCCCTAATATAGACACAGTACAATTATAAATTACAACAAAAAAGGCCACAGTAACAATGAATTTTATTAAACAAAATCAATATGTTATGTACATAATATCTACATACCAAGAAGTAATGTCTAGCTGTACTATTCTAATGTAATATTTACATTTTATGGTCTTTAATTTATTATTGATAATGAAAATATCCCTGCAAATAGTTAGACGTTACCCTATTAATTGTAGACATTTTTTAATTATGGGGAATGTTAATAACGTAAAACAATATATTATAAATTATGAGTTTGAAAGAAAGAATATTAATTTTAATAAGTTGCCAAAAAGAAAGGTTTTATTTTACTCATCAAGAGATAAGTAGGGGGAATGGACAGAATGTATGTTGCCATCATTTGCGCCTTTAAAAAAACGGCATCAGAGGTAATGGGGAGGGATTGGGGTTCAGGGTTAGAAGGCTGATGGCTTGGCCTTGATGGGGAAGTTAGAGAGGCAGGACATGTTGACTGGTTAGATGCAGTAAGAGCCAACTGCTTTAATTGCTCTATTTCTTCTCTTGTCACATATGTGGGCTTGACAAACCAAATGATTGAGTGTGGGGGGGAGGTGGGGGTTGTTTCTGGACTTATCACTATCACTTGCATAGAAGATAATGATATTAGATAAGTCTTGGACAAATATGGGAGGCAAAAACTCAATCCCCTTATCAATTTGGCTGCACAGTTTGTTGTAGGTGGCAGGCTTTGAGCGCCTGAGAGCTGAACCAAAATTATAAAGACATACATCAGCAAGATGCATGTCAGTGTGGTTGGCAGTGTAGGTCCAGCATGTATGCCCTGCAGCCACAATTTCTTTAGAAACCCATTCTTGCTTCTCCATCTTTGAGCTCAGTACAACTGTGTACACAGCATGTTGTGTAGCTCACTCTGCCAGCATGGTCTTGAGCTTTTTCTGGTAGACATACCCATCTACAGTGTTTATGAAGCAGAGTAATAATTGACGTCCACTGGTGAAGCTGCCATAAAAACTCTGAAAATCTGGGTCATTATTTTAGAGATTAGGCCATTTTCTAATGCACATGCTGCTCAAGTCGCAGCATAACAGTTCGATTTTGAAAAAGTAACTAATTACACAATTTATATTTAAAACATTAATAACTCAATGAAAAAATAATATTTTTTCACACTGTAAACTACCAAAATGAAGCTAAGAATCTTATCTTTCTATTGGTGTAAAAATTTTAATATATATACTATGCTCAATATTAAAGCAAAAGTAATTTAAAAGAGCATAATCCAGATTTTATTATATGATTATATCTAATGATATAAAGTAGATCACTTCAAAGCTAATAAATACTCTTTTTTAAATACACAACAGATGTTTTTTATTTGACAAAATTAAAGATAAGATTGAGAGCTTTATTTTCGCATTTTATTTTATTTAAAAAGCTCAATTCTCTAGGATTTTATGATAGTTTGAAGTTAGGATGTTTTTATCACTGTTTAGATTGATTTTAAGGTTCAAGTGAGCTTCGAACCTCAAATTGAGCATTCTTTAAATGGAATTCTTTAATATTTTATCATTTAAAAATATGCGGAAGAGTTACAATTAACTGAATACATCATTTTAATTGATTTGCATTGATTACAAAGAGGATATGATGTAATAATAATGCTTAGCTGCTTCACATATATCACTTGTGCATGAAAACTGGGTATTTAATTAATTTCTGCAAACATAAATTCAAGTTCAAACTATAATAAAAGCTATCACACCATTTCTTTCAGAATGGTGTCATTTAGCTTGGTATATAAGAGCTAAAGTACCACAAAGCTTCTAATCCAAATAACCCAATTCAAAGACCACATTCTGATCATAACTACTCCATCATTAAGGCACACATCAAAGATCTGACCTAATTACAGATTCAAAATACTACCATGTCCTCAGTTAAATTTACTTCTTCCATGCTACCCTTTTTTTCCTTGGGAGCTTCAACAAAAAGAGAGAGAATTGCAATGTTAAAAAAGGCATTCCTCTTTATTGCTGGTGATGATCTTGATAATTTCATCAAGCACTTCCTTACTCAAACTGAATTTGGGAAAGCTCAGTTCCTGCCAACTATTCAAAATCAAAAAGGCAATGAGTTCATTGAAAACTTAAAGGATCTCATGAAATCTTCTCCCCAAAAACATATCCCAGCCTTGCGATCTCTGGTTACTTCCAGTTACTCTTTAAAAGAGCTTAATGATATGGGGTTTAATATAACCAAAAGTGAGTTTGAATACTCAAGAAAAATAAATAAAAATAAAAATAAAAATGTAAGCTTAAACAAAAAAAGCCAAAAAAATAATAACTATTCATTAAAAAAAGAAATAACTAAAAAAATAATTAAAAAATTGCTGGAAAATTCTTTTGAAACAAGCCAGTTTACAAAAAAAGTGCCTGAAAAAATTTATAAAGATATAGAAAAAGAGATGAGTAATTACTCAACTGAAATTAAATACTCTCTACTTAAAACAAAAAAAGAAATATATGAAAATATGAAAATAAAAAATGAAATTTCAGTTTCAATTTCCACTTACTATAAATTAATCCCTAAAAATATAATAAAAAGTAAAAAACAAACCGATATGTGCAATATTTGTAATTTAAAAAATTCACTAGAAAAAAGAAGGAAGAATGTGAAAGTAAAAACTTACCATTACCAGAATCTATAGACAATGACTTAAAGACTATTAATCAGCACCAAGACTTTTATGTTCATCAAAATTGTGAATATAAAAAAGATATTAATGAACTAGATGATGAGTCTTGTGTTGTAGTTATAGATTATAAAGAAAACTTAAAGGTTGGAGGTGGTCCAATTGAGACCAATAATTGTTTTTATTCAAAAAAACCAATCTCATTATTAGGGTTTGCATTAGTTTTTAAAGAAAATAATAAAATTAAATATGAATATCATGATTTTTTGTCTCAAATATTATCACATGATTCTTTATTTTCAGGTGAATGTCTAATAAGTCTTCTTAAATTAGATAGATTTAAAAAAATAAAAAATATAAAAGTATGGACAGATAATGGAAATCATTTTAGATCATATGAATTTTTATATTACTTATTTAAAGAGGCACCTAAATATATTAAGGGTTCCATAAAATATAACCGTTTTGTTGAATGCCATGGAAAAAGCATTGTTGATGGTCACTTTGGTGTAATATCAAAAATTTTAAAGGAAAAAGAAAATGTACTTTATATTAACAACATTAATGATCTAAAAAATATTTGTGAGAAAGAAGAAAGAAGAAAAGAATTATACAATTCATCTTTAACTGGTTCAATTGTTTCCCAAAAAGCATTTTTTTATATTTATGAAAGGAAATTTAGGCCTATAAAAAGAGAGCTTGAAGTTAAAAATCTGCGCATTAATCTTTCATATTTGATGAAAGATGGGAAGTTATATACTTCACCTTTAACATTTGAAAGCTTCTCAGAATATTCTGAGATATTTTATCATTTGAAATCACGTGATGATACCAGAGAAACAAAAATATCAGAAGATGCTAGTGGTGCATTAGGGCAAGTTCATGAAGTAGGGCAGCTTACTAGAAGGTGCATTTTAAATAGAGTTATCAGTCTTTCAAAAACAACAACCTTTTTTTCTGAAACAAACTAAGAATATTTATGATGAGCCAAAGATAGGGTAATAGCATTTATAGCTTTGGGGCTGCTATTACTCTCCCATGCAACTCATCATAAATATTTTTGGTTTGTAGTAGCACTTAAGATATTTTCAGTAGTACTATAAGTTGCAATTTTCAATTATAAAATCAATGAATTATTTTTTAAAAAATCACCCAAGCCCAAGATCAATTAAATATTTGGGATTGATTATATTTTACTCTTTCTGAATAATTTGAATATGAATAATGTGATTAAGTTATAAAATAACCAATCTGGCGCCTAGGCATAACAAGAAAAATAATGTCCCATATACATGGCACTTACTAATCTCTCCCTTCCACAATGTCTGCATCCAGGATGTTCTTTCTATCACTGTTTATCCTAAATAGGATCAGCAAAGGCACCACTTGATTTAACTATGGCAAGGTGTCCAAGCAAGCCTAGGAATCAAAGAAGAAGAATAAATTAAATTTGAGGATCAAACAATAATATTTTCATATTGAACAACTCGAGCCTTTTACAGAATGTAGTTGGATAATTCTTTACAGCAGCTCCAACTCACTTGGATCAAGCATATTTAATTAATAGCAGTATGTTTTTCTTCTTGATCATCAAAGGTAAACCATTGCTTGTGTTGTGACTGAGACTACTTCCCCGCCCACTAACGTATCTCACAATACACAGGAGGCGTTTAAAGAAACGCTCTATAATGTATCTAACTATATAGAGAATCCTGTGACCAATGTCAAATTATGGGCATTATCTCCTGAATAGGAGCAATGCCAATTTGACGTGCTGATCCCTCATTTAAGATATTCCCAGCCCAAAACTTTATACTTAACCCACCACAGTGCCACCCCCTGGTGGATTTGTGGCTCCCAGATATAGTTTATCAATTATGTTATTCTCTAATAAATACTATGTTATTTCTATTATTGTCCTTTCTATTGGACTGTTGTCTTTCCCAATCTAAATACTGAACTATTATTGGTTCAGTTGCAACAATGGTAGCAGCGGTGGGTTTGATTAGTAAATTACTTATAAGAAAATTTCCCCCAAGAAAGGAAAAAGTGCTGGCTGTATGGCTACATCTCACCAAGAAACCTTCCTCTCCATCCCTAATGGGGACATCCCAGAAGGCTATGTTCTATACCAAGACCAACTAGTTCTCCCCAGCGTCTACAACTAACTCTTCCTGGGACAGCACTGCATTAGTGTCACCCCGCCACAGTCTGATCTGCCACAACACATGCTGAACTTACAGTTGGGATCCTTCACAGGTGGTGTGGAAGGTACTGGCATTGTAAGTTGGCTACACTCCACAGAAACCTGCCTCTATATTTGTCAAGCGCCTGAACCCATGTGAGTTGCCACAGCATCAGGGCGCCTCACTGGGTCCACCATTGTATAGTTCACCACCTGGGCCAGTCAAGAACTCAAAGTCACCTGGGCAGTGTTTAAAGATGCTGCCAAGTCCTGCTAAAGTGAAAATTTTCATTCATTGTTGTGAAAACACCCCTGCTTGTAATCAAACAAACAGGAAGCATTCCTGAGTATCTCCCCGCCTGGTAGAAGCCCTTGCCACTGCCCCAGAAGCCATTACTGATGAAAATGCCATGCTCTTCACCCTCATTATCAATGGGCTCAAACATCATATCTGCAAGTGGGTTCCCGTGGGTTGCTGCACCTCCATTAACAACTGCTACAAGGCTATTGTGGAGGCCATTGTAAAGGCCAACAATCAAGCTTTAATGGGGTTCCGCAGATCCAACAACGCACCCCCTCATCTTGTCTCACACCTGGCAGTGCTCACAATCAAGTGGGCCGTCGCCAGTCCCGTCAGCAGGAGAACGGTGCTAAGCATCCCACAAGGGGGAGCTCCAGTTAGCGCAAATTGAGGACCCGGGAAAAGCCTGGGGGCTGAAGATACAAGAGGTTCTGCAACCCCACTTGATCCCCACATTTAATCTCTCCTTTCAAAGTATCCCTGTGATTACAATGTGCATGATGTTGAGAGACTCAATGTATTCCAGGTCCATAGTGACAGCCCTGTCCTCCCTGCAAGCCATTCTTCCAATAAAATCACCCACTTGGCCTATCCCTTCCGTTTCTGTGGGAACACCCACAAACTTTTGATAGACACTGGGGCCAATAACACCATGGTCAATCAGGAATTTGCAAACCCTTAACAGGTATACCGAGTCCTCAGCTGCTTCAAAGCAGTGTGTGTAGAAGACTCCTGCAGAGTAGCTATCACCCATAAAACTGTACCCTTCTCTGTAAGAATGGGTAACATCCAGGTCAGTTTCTTTGGGCCTATCATGGGCGGCCTCAGCCAAAACATGATTGCAGGCCTAGATTGGTTATTCTAAATTGCTCATATATTGATTAGAGAACCTCTGTTATAACTCCCAATAAAAATGGTGCTGGCTTTCAAATCTACCTTATTGAGATGAACAAGCTACTGCATGAGACCATCTTTGTACAGATATCAGAAGAGGGCTCCTAAAAGTTCAAGGGGGGTTTAGATTTCAATCAATGCTCAGTTGAGGTTATTAGGTCTGAACTTCCCTCATCTTCCCCTCTGAAAGATCCCCCGCCAGTGTTACAGGAGCTACTCAACAAGTTCAATGATGTATTTAACAAAATTCTAGACCAGTTACATCCATCTCAAGAGATCCAGCTTACTGTTCAGTTACAAGGGTACTTACCAAAGACCTGTCCACTATATCATTAAAAGAAAATATTTAGACACTCCTCTCTCTCAGCACTTTTTAGATGCTCTAGACAAAGATTTTATCCACCCCTCTTTCCTGTACGGAGCTATAATCTTCTTTGTAGCCAAAAAAGATATATCACTCTGCTGGTCACAGACTACTGTGCCCTAAACAGAGTTACGGTAAAGAACACATAACCCTACTGCTAATTAGTGACCTGTTTGATACACTCATGGGTGCAAAAGTCTTTAGCAAGATTGATCTCACTGAGAGGTACAAACAGTTCAGAATTGTCACAGAGATGAGGCAAAGACAGCCTTTTAAACACACTATGGGTTGTTTGAGTTCTGTATCATGAATTTTGGCATGACTAACACACCATTTACCTTTATAATGCTCATGAACAAGGCCTTTGAGGACCTAGTGGGAAAGTGTGTTGTGGTTGTTGGGATTTTTGACCAAGCAATGGTACCAATCATGATGGAGCTTGCAGATTAGGATTTCAGCAGCCAACATTATAAATTAACAGTATGAAAATCAATGATGCCAATTATGACAGAGCTTATGGATATGGATTACAGCAGCTTAACACCATAAATTAGTAATATAAAATGTATGTATATTAAACCAGCAGTATTCTGCTGACTTGAACCACAATTCAGCCAATGATAAGCACCATTGTAGTGCCTAGTTGATACATAGTTTGCCACCACACCAGTTAGGAAAAGCTGCAGGTACCGCCTTACTTTTATATCAAGCGCCAAGGCGCTGGGTCCAATTTCCCGTAATCTCAAATTCCCATATTAATTATATTATTAATCATTAAACCTGAAGTATGTTCAGGGTAGAAGGAAGTGATTCTGAAGCTATCAAACTGCCTCACGCTAGCAAGGGCCATCTGCGCTGGGTGAAAATAAAAATATTATATTTGTTGACATGCAATAAGTGCCAAACCCAGATTACTGATTACCCAAAATAGGGGCGTTTTAGTATGTCCTAGAAGACATTGCTAGCAGCCCAGGAATTAATCTTTGAGAAGGTATAAGAAGAATTAATGTATTACAATAAAATCATCTTTTAATCTGTAAGTGCTTCTGCATGTTCAGGAGCCATTATTTGACAATAATTATGTTTTCATTTGATCCTGTCTCTTCTGCTACAATACTAATCATATTTTAATATATGACTGTATTCAAGAAAATGTCATGTGCCCTATAATATTAAATAATTGTGGTGCTGTAATGCAAAAAGCGCAACAGTGAACTACTTAGACAATGTTATTGTATACAGTCAGGACCAAGCAACACTACTTCACTATCTTTGTGCTGTCTTCAATCCCCTTTGCAAACATCAGCTGAAGTCTAAGCCCTCCAAATGTGCTTTCCTATGGCCAGAGTTTTTATTTCTGGGGCACACCATCTCTTTCCAAGAGATAAAACCTGGCCCTACCAAAATTAAAACAATCACCAATATGCTGCATCCCACTGAGGTGGGCCAGGTACACACATTTCTAGGAATGATTGTGTATGTGCGCAAACTCATTCCCAACTGTGGGAAGTCAATTGCTCTCCTTAATGAGTTGTTAAATACTAAACAACAATTTCAATGAACTTCTGTGCAGGAGCAAGCCTTTGAGAAACTCAAACAGCGCTGATCCTGAAGTTTCCTAACAGAAACCAGCAATATACACTTGAAACTGCTGCTTCAGACCAGGTCATAGACAGTGTGCTGTAAATGGAAACTGACATAGGCATTTCTCTTCAAGTAGCTTACAAGTTCAGAAAACTCACTGACACCAAGAAATGCTACCCCATACACAATAAAAAGTTAGCAGCAATTGTGCACTGCATCAAAAAGTGGTGTTGTTACCTGAAAGAGACCATGTTCCCAGCCCAAGTCTTGACAGATCATAAATCTCTCCAATAATTCAACACACAGTCATATCTGACCTGGCGTCAAGCAGGATGGGTTGAACATCTTTTCCCTTTACCAACTATACATAGAGTACAAGTATGGAAAGAAGCTAGACACAGCTGATGCCCTCTCCAGACTGTATATGGCATCTATCATTGGGAACAATGGCCTAGACTTAGACTGGATCATCCTCTACCTTTGCCCTGAGGCCACTCATTATTAAGGCATTAACTCAGCAACCATCTCAAAGTTAAAAGACAATAAAAGCCTGTTCACAACAGACACTGTCAATGTTTGCCACCAAGCAGAGACAGGAAAAAAGATGTCCTACATTCCCACCACACAACAAGAAGACATTATCCTGAATTACCACTGCAGCTTAGGTCACATAAGATGATATAACCTCTTTAAAATCATGAAGCAGAAGGTTTGATGGCCCTGTATGCGCCAGGATATTCTGGACCTCCTTGAGACTTGTGTGTTATGCAAGAAGAACATGTAAAAGTCTGCTATGCCCAAATCAGTTCTACCTATCAAAGCCATGAAACCCTTTGAACAATGGGCCCTTGTCATTTTAGGGCCCCTGCCCAAAGATAAGTTAGGGAAGAAGTACATCATCACAGCCATAGACTATTTTACACACTGGCCAGTGGCATGAGCAACCATTAATCACACTGCCATCATCATCACTTGATCCATTGGTAAATAAGTTGTGTCATAGTTTAGCTGCCCCAAACAGCTCATCACTGACGGTGGGTATGAGCTTGTGAGTAATTTCATAAAGGTGTGATGTGTTAATAACACTCTCAAACATATAGTTACTACACCATATCACTCACAATTCAATGGGCATGTCAAGCGCCTAAATGGTTCCCTGGTCCAACTAATTGCCAAATTATCCCAGGAGCATCCAAACACTGCCTGTACAGAGCACTGCCCCACTGCACTACTCATTCTATAAGCCCAAATTAACCGCAGCACAGCTTCTAGTCCTAGTGTGTTGGCCTTTGGCATTCCTGATGGCATGACAGGAGTAGATGAGAGCATATTGAAAGCAAATTTCCCAAGTAAATCATCTATCACAGCCACTCTCTAATTAGCCCAGTTACAGGCCAAAGCTTGTGATCTTGAACAGAAAAGAATTATGGGTGTGGCACAACACCTTGAGGCACAATGTGATGTAGGTGATCATGTTTAAATCCTCAGCCCTAATTTGGCAAAACTTGAACCTAACCACCTTGGGTTCTTCTGAGTGGCTGCCATTCACAGCAATCATATCTAACAGTTTGAGGATGCCCAATGAAACACCAGGAGACTCATCCATGACTGCTTGAGCCCCTGTTGCACCATTTCTGCCCAGAAGGGCTTTGTACGTACCTTCCCAGACCTTCTGCAAGCTCTAATCCTGATAACTGACAACAAGCAGGGGCACAGGGGTGTTGCAATGGAGATTATCCCCTTTCCTGCCAATGTATCTCACAATGCACATGGGGCACTTGAAGAGTTGCCCCATGATGTGACTAATGGTATAGGTTCATCTGAGCACAATTTCAAATTTAAATTATTATCTCCAAATTAGGAGTGCTTCCAATTTGTCACACTGATCTCTCTCTTGAGTTATTCCCAGTCCAAATGTTACATAAAACATGTCACTATGCCATCCTCCCAGAAACTTGTAGCTCCCAAATATAGTATATCAACTGTATTATTATCAAAATAAACATATCTTATTCTTTTCCTTTATATTTGGGCTGTTTTCTTCCCAAATCTAAATACTGAAATATTATTGATTCAGTTGCAACAGTATTTTGGTTGGTGTAATTTGTATTTCAACCTACTTCTCATATTAGAATTAGGGTTGCTGGTGGTTCTTTGATGTCAAAAATATTACTGACACAGGCAGTCTGGGGCTCAAACTGCAATTGTAGTTTTGCTTTATTAAAAGAAGCAAAATGCCATTTGTAACAGTGTGATGTTTTAAAACTGGTTAAAGATAAAAATAAGGTGGTAGAACTTGGGTTGCATAGTTCTGTTGCCGTTAGAGGGGTGAGGATTAAGTAAAATAGCTTCTCTCAAAGGCTCTGATACTATCATAAAGTTGTTATATCAGGAAAGAGATCTTCATAAGCTGAAGAATCCAGGGGTCTTCAGCAAAGACATACACCAGAAGGCAGTACAACTTTAAACTGGCTTCTGGTGTGGGGCCTCTAGATATCCACATTCAGGCAGCAATCCAATAAATGATGGATATATAAGCCCCATCTCTGGGAAAATATACTTTATATTTATAGTGGATGTCAGCAAGGATAGACAAAGAAGAGAGATTTTTTTAAGGGTTAACTTACAAAATTTTGTATCTTCTGGCTTCAGGTTGATCTGACATGACAAGCAGAAAGGAAATAAAACTCCTTCATCTATTTCTGGAAAGATAGCTTCAGTGGCAGGATGGGGTAGCACAGGCATATTCTAGTAGCTTCTTATTGGTCAAGGAATTCACATAACCCAGTTGTTTGTTCATACTTTATGTTTTGTTGCCTCTTTGTCACAGTAAGTTCCATAATGCCGGGAATTATTTGGCCGGGTAGAAAAGCTTGGAAGGCTGGAAAACCTTTAACAAAACTGACTGATTTGACGGACTTGAATCAAATGGTTGATTGAAAATGGGTTACAGCTACCCCAGCTTGCCGGTCAAATCTGATTCCCCCCATAAGTTGATGTTGATAAATTGACGTAATTTAAGGGTCATCCAATATGAGCTTATTTATTAGTATGGTCATCAGAAGTTGGTCATACAATTATTCTTTGCAACCTGGATTAAGTACTAACTTGATGATGTAGAAGGAATAGGAGCTCAGAATCCAGGCGGTATTGCTTAGTCAATTTTTGATATATATTGAATAATTTTCACTGTTTCAACTCTAAGAGTTGAGTCCTCCCAAAATTTACTCAATAAAAATCAAATATCTCTTGGTCTAATTTTATTTTAAGAAATGCATCCAGTAATTGGGTTGTTGAGTTACATTCCCTACAATCTGATCCTCAGTAAAATTATTACTGGCAGATGGGGCCTGGCTGTTGGTACTTTGTTGTCAACACCGCCCAATGTTAATTCAATGCCTACCAATATTAGAGTTGTTCCACTCGTCTTCAAAGCTGAAAATCTGGTTGTATCTCAATGTCCTGAATTTTATTCTGAAGACTCTCTGATGCTTTCCCAGGCTATTTATCTTGGGGTATTCTGGTTGAGATTAATTATTTTACTTAATCCTAGTATCTCATTTGGAAATTTTACAAAACTGTATCTGAAGCTGTGTTGGTGGTTAATCATTAACTCTATGTGGATTTGGGTGGTGATTCCCCACCACTTAGAGACAGCTTATTACTATCCCAAAATTTTTGTTGCATTCTTTGCCATTGATTTTTAATGGTGGAGTCACTTTGAAACCCAGAGGTATTGAGAAAATGGCAAACAAAAAACCAATCACCAAAACATTTATAAGTAAAGAAGTTCTCAAAATTGATATTCTCATATCCTAATCCCCAAGCAAAGGCACTGTGAGGGGGCAATTAATAAAAACTAGGATACATAACAAGAAAGGAATAACTTGGTAGAAGTAGACAGGATTTCAAGGTACATGATTTGGCAAACAGGCTCAAAAATTTCTTGATTTTGGGAACAGAGGCTGTGGACACCAGTACAGACACCACAAAGTTTAAATCACAACTTGTGAGGAGTCAAACAGTGATATATGTCAACCAGAGCTCTATTTCCATGGATTATGCTTACCCAAACCCAAATACTACTCTTTGGGACACCTATACATTTATTGGACTGATGGAGTAGTTCTGAGCTTCACCCCAACTCACACATGTTTAGAAATGACCTGTGGCATCATTGTGGGGGTTATTAACTTGTCCATCAGAGGTCACCAAAGATGTAGTGCTGGCATAAATCAATCTTTTTGGCCTGAAAGCACCATCCTCTGAGCTCATCCTTCTTTAGCACTAAACAGCTGGGTTGGATCTCCCGTTAGATCCCCCCAGGCTTGCCCCAACCCATTTCTTATCACTTATGATCAGCTGCTTGATTTAAGCCAGTGTATTCTTTTGGGGGTCCCCTTTGCTCTGGATCCCCTGTTTCTTGGATTTTTGAGGCCAGGCAATCCCAGCCAATAGGAAACTATCCCTGGCATGGTCAGACGCTTGGCTAGAAAAAGAGAGCAACATTGTTTGGCAACTGGATAGAAAAGGGCATGTGGGGTTGGTGATAGCCGGGTCAGTATTGGATTGGTCCATGGATATCAGGCCCAGGCTCAGGTCCTCTCTGCCAATAGGAGTGGTGTGAATCTTTCATGGGCCAAGCTCCAGTTAGACTAGCTATAGGGCTTCTACTCAGTTGCAGCTGACCATACATGCCTCTTTAAAGCTGGTTTGGTCTCATCTCAGCTTTCAATGGCTACACCAATGCTGGGGTTGACCGGTTGAGCTATTGATCCAAAGATCTGAGGGCATTTTGGCAGGTGGGGCTTGTTTTGGATTTAGCTCCAGAAGCACCCAGGCTGGCCAGCATGGTGGTTGGTTTGGCCAGGTTCTGGGCAGGAATAGCCATCATCTCTGATTTAACATACCTGTTACTTAAAGCTTCTGCACCCCTTCATTCTCACCTGCAGCAGCCTTCAAAGCCATGCTGCTGAGCAAGTTCATGCCAGATGCAAGAAGCCTAAACCATCTGAAAGCAGAATGGACCCAGAAAAAAACAGACCTGTGGGCCAGATCTATTGCCAATCTATCTAAACCTATCAGGCTTCAATCCCGCTTGCATCCAGGCCGGCCCCACATACAATGGGTTGGCCCTGCTAAGGGCAGCAGCTTCAACCCCACTGGATCAGTTCTTTATCAATGCTCAGTAGCATGGCTTAAAAGAGCTCACCCCAGCCCAGGGTGGGTCAAGCCCAGAGCAAATGTCTGCCCTGCAGCTTGGGGTGGGCCTGATACCAAAGACATCCAATGCCACCCACCTTGATCAGGATCAGCTAGGACCTGTTGGGGAGGGCAGCATAGCTGTAAAGCCACCTCAGCAAACAACCTGCTGCATCCTGATTTCAGGGAGCTTGGTCCAGTGCCCAGGGTTTCCGGGTTACTGGGCAGGGGAGCGTTGTTAGAAGAGGATCTCTCTGAGGCTTTAGCCTTCACTCAGGAGCTGGGCTGTGGGAAGATGAAACACGGATGAAAAAGGCTGGGTGGCTGGGCCAGAGATCTGTCCCGCCGGTTATTAGCAGGGGACAATACCAGCTGGTTGGGATTGAAAGAAAGCATTGTATATGAAATTGTTGGATTTAGTCTCTCAGGCTCACTTGGGGTGAGCCAATCTAAACTTTCAGGCTATAGATAATGGGTTGATGTAACAGCCATGTTTTCTCTACCAGCTTCCTCCACTTCTGGTGAGCTTGGCAGATAGTTTGGATACCTGGTCTGGGCTCACCTGGGGCTGGGTTCCAGGGCCTAGACCCAGCTGCTGGCCTATCCTGGGATTGTCTGGATGCTCTAGACCTGGCAACAGGTTCTTCTGAAGTTTGGCCTGGTGGTTGAGGTTGGGTGGCTTGATTATCTGGCATCCAGCTTGAGAGGCTAGAGAAGCTCCCTTTGGTTCTCTAGTGTGTCAAAGCCCTGGAAGATAGTGTAGACCAGCCTCAGGCATCACCTTGGAGGCCGGGCCTCCAAGGATATTGGGTTGGGGTCTCCCAGCCCATCCCCAACATGGTTAGTGGCTACTGCCTCGGTTGGGGCCTGGGCTGGGCCCAGGTGATTCCTTCCTTTTTAGGACATCCTTACCTCAGGTGGCCAGGGTTATCTGCCCTATCTGGGCCCTGGGTCCGTGGCCAACCCTTTATGTGGGCAAGTCAGACCCCGGCCGGCAACCATCATAGCTACTGTAAAGTTCTGTGGCCCACCTTTGGCCCTGGATCGGGATGTATTTCCCAGACCATCAAAAAAGGTGGCCCACGTGCAGGCAAAACCCCTCCAAAACCTGGAGAACTTGGCCCACACGGTAGACAAACGCTTTGTGTTGGCCTTCCCAGCTGAAGTTCCCATTTCCCCTTTGGAGTTCCCTCCAACTGCAGAGGAGACATTAATTCAGTTGGATTGCTTGTTGTCCTGGTGTTGCCCGGTCCTGAAACAATTAGCAAACCAACAAAAAAATGTGGGCCACATGAAGTCAGAAAGGTCAAACCTGCGGCCTGGGGAAATTGGGAACCAAAACCTGCAACCAGTGGTGTCTCAGGTAGCTAATTCTTCCGGCCCAGGAGTCCTCTGGCCCGAAACAATTGGGTTCCAGAGCTCTCCAGTGGAGACGTCAGAGGAAGGCATTAGGGGAAATGCACACCCTGAGTCCTCAGAAGGCTCCTAGCCAATTAAGAGGCTGAGTCTTACATCTGGCCCCTATTTTCTGGGTCTCAAACCAAGATAAGATTGGTTAGTACTCTTTAATAGGCTCCCCTTTAGATTGCACTCTGATAGCCCCTTTCATAACCCCCCCCCTTTGCATAAAATGGAAGCATGGGCTGTCAGGCCCCTTGCTTACCAATTCCAACTGTTGAATAAAACTCCCAACTTTGCAAATCTTTTGTAGTTTTGAAGTTTGTTAAATAATATAGGTAGTTGTCTTAACTCCCGTTGTTGTCCCCACCACCCGCTTTCCCTGGCCTGCCTGCCCGTTGTTTTTTGTTGGGAATTGTTCCGAGAGCAATAACTTGGACCATTCCCTGTTATTTACCCAAGCACTTAATTGTCCCCGCCAACTGCTTTCCCTGGCCCGACTGCCCGCCTGCCTGTCATTTTTTGTTGGGAGTTGTTCCAAGAATATTAACTCAGACCATCCCCTGATATTTACCCGTGCACTTGGTCCATTTTTTTATGTAAGAGAGGGGGGCTAGACTAACAAAGTCTGGCTCCCATCCTGGTGGGACCAACTACCAGGATGCCATCCAGTGCAAGACTGGGATAGCCGCTCAAAGGGGCCTCCCAAAGGAGACTGGATGTGAAAGGGGAGGAAAGTATGCGTCCAAAGCCATGACCATGGCTCCAGTAAGTAACCACAGAGAGCGATCCCAAGTGAAAGGGGCCTCTGCATTTGACTCAGGGATTTGGTGCAAGGGGGAAGGATTAACCAAGTCAGAAGAAGGAGTTTCAGTAGTAGCAGATTCTAAAGGTGACAACAACTCTTCAAGATGAGAAGACAACCAAGAGAACAACCCATAGGATCCCAGATTGATGGGAATCTGGGTGAGATGTTCAATTACGTTTGCAAAAAGACCAGGAATAAACTCAGAAGATTGAGAAATTAAGGAAAGTTTGCTCCAAAAGACTGGGTTTAAGGACCAGAACAAGAGGGAAATAGGCACCAGTATCCACATAGCCATCTTGTACCAAGGTGACAACATGATTTTAGCGGGTGCCCCTCTTTTGCTAAAGCTGCTGGGCGGATGGACCAGGTGCACGGGTAAATAATTGGAAATGATCCAAATTAATATACTCGGAACAATTCCCAACAAAAAACGACGGGCAGGCGGGCCAGGGAAAGCGGTTGGCGGGGACGACAGCGGAAGTTGGGATAAATACCTTTATTGTTAAACAAACTTTAAAATACAAAAGATTTGCAAAGTCAGGAGTTTTATTCAACAATTGGAATTGGTAAGCAAGGGACCTGACAGCCCATGCTTCCATTTTATGCAAAAGGGGGGTGATAGGACAGGAGGGGTTATGAAAGGGGCTATTGGAGTGCAATCTAAAGGGGAGCCTATTAAAGAGTACTAACCAATCTTATCTTGGTTTGAGACCCAGAAAATAGGGGCCAGATGTAAGACTCAGCCCCTTAATTGGCTAGGAGCCTTCCGAGGACTTAGGGTGTGCATTTCCCCTAATGCCTTCCTCTGACGTCTCTACCGGAGAGCTCGGGAACCCAATTGTTTTGGGCCGGGGGACTCCCAGGCTGGAGGAATTAGCTACCTGGGATACCACTGGTTGCGGGTTTTGGTTCCCAATTTCCCCGGGCTGCAGGTTTGACCTTTCTGACTTCATGTGGCCCACATTTTTTTGTTGGTTTGCTAATTGTTTCAGGACCAGGCAACACCAGGACAACAAGCAATCCAACTGAATTAATGTCTCCTCTGCAGTTGGAGGGGACTCCAAAGGGGAAATGGGAACTTCAGCTGGGAAGGCCAACACAAAGCGTTTGTCTACCGTGTGGGCCAAGTCCTCCAGGTTTTGGAGGGGTTTTGCCTGCACGCGGGCCACCTTTTTTGATGGTCTGGGAAATACATCCCGATCCAGGGCCAAAGGTGGGCCACGGAACTTTACAGCTACCTCATACATTATGGAGCATCCTGCATGCTGATGATCCAGGGGATTTCTTTGCCATTTACATTGGTTGGGGGTAGTTTTCCTGGCTGAAACAGTTGATCCTGATGATAGAGGTTATGTTTGCCTTTTACTTTGAGCTTTTGGGTGGAGCTATAAAGGGTAAAGCTAAACAGGCTTTGAGAGTGTCAGCATGGAGGGTGTTTCATGCTGTATGGGGTGGTTCTGGTGGTTGCCTTATGACCTACTCAGAAGTGGGAGGGCTGGTGGTAGCTATTGACTGCTTTGATGGCTGCCTGTAGCAATTGCTGTGGGCTTGTCAGGGCTGGCCTGAACTGGTGGTTGAAGTCAGGTAGATGGTCAGTTCCTGTAAGTCCAAGCCTTTCCTAGGGTTGATCCTACAGTTCCAGCACCAAAATATTTTTCTGCTTCAAACAAGTTTGGGGTTAAAGTCTGGGGTATGCTGGGCAATGGCTTGCTAATTGAATGAAATCTTTTGAGGCTGAAGGATCGATTGTAGATGGGCTATATGCTTGGTGGCACATGATTGGATTGAAGGTCGATTGATTTATTGAGGCTGGGATGGTTTCAGGGCTGTTGAGGTGGATAACCCAAGTGAAGAGGGCAGAAAAGTCACCACAAAAAAATTGGTGATGTATATTGATTAGCAATTGAATTTGGCTCGGTTAAGATTTGTTTTGTGGGTGACTTGTATACGCTCTACACTAGGTTTGTCGATCTCAACAGCTCTGAAAATTACTGTAATGTTTAGGATCTGCATAATTGCAAGCGCCTGGGAGAGATTGTATGGATGATAAGGGCTTTGCCCAGGCAACAAATTTTTACAGGACTCGGTATCATATAGGAATGGATATAGATGTGGAAGGGGTTTATAAAAGTGACCGATAGTGGAATCAGGGGATTAAGGCTTACATATATTTGGAGGAAATAAGTACAGTATTTAAGCTAAATTGAGCTTTTCTTTTTTGACGAACAGGGCGTGCATGCTTTGGGTCTGGAAGTACCGGATGCCTTGGAGGAGACCATCGGATTTCCCGTCTGGGTGATGTTAGAGTGGAGCCGTTGTACGGTTTGGATTGGAATACCTGGATTGTCTAGTTCGATGCCATACCAGGTTCCCGAGACAAAGCTGAGCGTGCCAACGTACCTTATCGTACCGTACCTCAGGGGCGAAAGCAGCTTGACGCGGCTGCCCACTTCGAATGCCTGTCTTCTGGAGTTGAATGCCTTCCTAGGGGCTGAGGAGCTCGCCAGTTGATGCTTGGATATTCCTGGGGTGTTGAGTGGTTGCTTGGGGGATCCCATGTGGCGAAACTGGATTCCTCGGGTAGACTTTCCGTTGATGAATGGGGAGATGTGCTCCTTGGGGCCAGATTCGGCTTCCAAAATATCGGGATCCAGGCCCAGTTCTGCGGTGGGTTAGCTTAAAGTAGGATTTTAACTTTACCTTGCTTGATTACGGCAAGCTCTTGGGGCGATAAGCTTGAGAAGCCTCCATCAATGGCAATCCCTAGAGAGTTCTTTTTGATGAAAAGGCCTATTTTTTCAAAGTACTTCGTGACAATGTCCTTTGATGCCGTAATGTCGTATGTATCCAGCGGTAGCCCTTTGGACCCAAGCCGAGTTTGGCTTTCAAGCAACCAATAGATCTGCACCCATGATTCGAGGGCGTTGCTGTAAGTGAGGGAGGCGGCCAGAAAATCAAAGACCATCTCGATCAGGTCAGAACTCCAAGCAGCGCCAGACAAGAGCAGCATGAAGTCCTTACTCTTGTCCTCCAGATAACTAGCAAGGTTCGAAACGACTGCCTGCAGGCAAACAGCAAAAATACTTTGCGATAGCTCCATCGCCTTCTCAACAGTGGCAGGCGTCTTTCTTTTCAGCTTTTGGTTCAAAAGGTGATACGTTATTAGGGCAGGGACAGCGGTTTGAGGAGTTAGCGAAGAGATGGCCATTTCCAACAGCACTGTAATTACAGACTCTGGCAGTTTATTGAAAGCAGCACCAATCCAGAGCTCCTTCTGGTTATAAAGGAGTTTGTAGCAGGCCGCTAGGAGCTTCGGGAGGTTGAAATCAAGCGCATGGGCAAGGACCATATGCAAATTAGCACGACAGCATAAACTTTCACACACCAGACCATGCATCAAGGTGTACAGCCTTCTCGTGCATATCTCTTCAAGCTCCTTCAAGGATAGGAAGTTTGCCACAGCGTAGGCATCGATGGTTTCTTTGATGGTCAGGTCAGGCAGTGCGTTGAAGTACATGAAGTTCAAGGCGAGGGTAAAGGCAAAGGACGAAAACTTGCTGCAGTTTAGAGATAACGAGGATTCTCCCCAGCCGTACTTGTCGGATGATACCCCAAGAAAGAAAGGAGACTGTTGAATGACTTCCTTGTGCAGCAAAAAAATACAGGACATGGTTTTCCTTTGGAAAGTCAGCTTGAAGTCGGTTGGCTTCCCAAGCGCCAAGAACTTGATCACAGCCTGAGTTTCATTGAGGATTTCCAACCCAGCCCCAAAAGTGACCCTTGGGCTGTATGGGGTTAAAAGGAAGGGGAAGTTGGTGAAAAACTCGGTTGACGAGACGATCTGAATCAAAGTGAAGATCCAGGGGCTTTCCTCAATGTCGCCATCGATCTCTGTCCCGTGGTAGATCGAGCACAGAAGAATATGGATGAGCTCTAAACCAACCATGACCCTCCTCAGAGAGAAGGATATGTCTCCTTCAATGGCAGCATAGATTGGGATCTGCAAGTGGCGCCAGGGTTCAAGTTCAGATAAGCTGTTGAGTATTTGAATAAAGACAAGGGAAAGGCTTTCAAGGAAGTCGGCGAAAAACCGGTCCTCGGCTTCAGCATAGCTATGCACAGCACTCTTTGTCTGTACCCCATCTAACCTCATTTCATAATTTTCAACGGCATCCAAATCCTTGATTTGAAGAAGATTCAAGTCAGCCAAACATTCGCCCTGTTCCTTGGGCAATGAAGCTAACTCATGCAAGGGCCTCTTTGAAACAACTAGACCTATGGGATATTCAAAAAGAGCTCAAATAATATATTCATTTCTAGTAATAAATAGGCTTGATTACCTCTGTTTACTGCAATAAAGAACATGTTGTCAACATGGTTATCATTGAAATGCTCGCTAATGGCATTGAAGACAAGATTAAATTGTGGCAATTCCATGGTCATGTGGTTGAGGGGAGGGGAGTCATGATAAAGTGAGAAATTGATTCCTTCGTTTAAAGATTTATCAAAAGATATGTCAAAAGACTTATCAGAAGCTTCCTCGCTCCTTGAGTAGACTCTTTCAAAGTTGGGGAAGCCAAACGTGTTTGTTAAATTCTGGAGATCCAAAGCCAAGTGACCTCCACTGCCGTACTGTTCAGCAAGAAAGAAGCTAAAAGAAACATCTCTGGAAAGATCCAATGGATGCTTGGAGTTGTCCTGGAATGTAAAGTGTTTCATGTTAAGCTCTATGGAACCTTAGGAAAGGTTGAGATCTAAAGATAATAAACACATGGTTAGTTACAGTTCCAACATCGCAGTTAAAGATAGCTTGAGTTTTACGTGGTAAAGCTATTTGCCCTGTTCAATCTTAATATCCAAGCTTAGTCCCATAAAAACTAAAACAACCCTATAGTTTCAACGGGAAAGCCAACCCTTTAAATGCGAGCTTAAAAAGAGCAGCTTGGACATGTCTACTTATAACTTCTCCATTTCAAAAAGGATATCGATAGGCATTAATAACACGGGTTGTATTTATGCAAGCATCACATAGCTTCAAACCCTTGGATACAAATTTCATAATTAAAAACTATTTTTGAAGAGCTGACGATTAACTTTATATATTCAACAAAAACTAAAGTTAACAAAGCAGCAGACTAGAAAAGTCAAATATTAGATGTACAATGAATATACTAACCTTTTATAAGATTTCAAGCAAGGGCCACTTCAGAAAGTGCTTTAGCTCATGGCTAGATGAGCAGGGCTATTTGATATTCTGATTACTCAAGTAAAACGATAACTTGTATAATATTAAATTTTATCTCTATAAAAGGTATATATTCTAGATCAATCAACTATAAACAATATCCAATAAGCAGACAACGAAACAAGTTAGCTAGGTTTACAAGGCCAATAAGCCATTTATGGTTCACTATATTTTTAAAAGGCATCGAGCGGGTTAAAGCAGAAATCAAACTTTTGAACCAAACTATAACATATCCTTAGAGGAGCCCCTTTAAAAGCAACATAATTCTTAGACGCTATACTTTTGTACTTCACTCAAGCTAGAACATACCCCATAGGCTTGATCAACCTAGATCCATACCAAAGCAGTACCTGAACTAGCTTTTAACAAAGCGACAATAGAAGCCAGCTTTATCTATAAGCTCCACAGATATTTGGCTTGCTTTATAATGTGCTTCAGATCCCAAGTTGAAAATCTTTTTTAACCTCGATTCTCTACTTATATTGTATCCAAACTACGAAGTACCCAGTAGGTTTCAGGTGATGCCACCCAACTAGGGCTGCAGAGTCCCACCCCCGGACAAAACCCGGATTCTGTCCGAAGTTTCTGAGAACGTAGAAGGTAACATATTTTCTATTTAAACCTTATTTAAATCCGATCTTCTGGAATGCCGGAAAAAAGAAGATCTTTGTCCGGGGGTGGGACGCCGCCGCCTTACACCCAACCTTTTCTCGGATCTCTACAAATCAAAGCCAACTACCCCACATATTCACCAGCTGAAACTGTTGCATACACTTTTTATCAACAAACCCCTATTCAACATCAAAATAGCATACACCAGCCAGAAACCCACCCACTACATTGACTAAACTTGTCAGTGATGGATAGAGGGATTTAAGCTTATCTGACCACCCCATCTACATGTCTGTGGTACCCTAAGCAGCCACAGTTAACTAACCTGAAAAACTATATTGTGACAAGCCCCACTTCAAGGTAGAGTTTTAAGCTCACCCTCCTAAATTATAAAATAAGCTGAAGCCCAACCAACTTTTCTTAGCAGACCACCCCCTCCTATCTACTTCATTCATTACAACCAAGAGTCCCTTCATTGCTGACTGGGACTCATTATACAGGGGATGCTAGAAGAGTCACCACATGATGAGATCTTATAAGAAACTTGTCTACTAAACCAGGCAACCCATCAGTTAACTAGTTACCAATCCCTTTAACTCTTCACAATATTTGAAATAGCAATAACCTTATCTTTACCAGTGATATGGAGTTTACCCAAACTACTATAAATCTTGATGGGCACATATAGAAAAAAGCTTTATCCTATCAGCTTCTCCAATTTTCTGGGCTCATTTCCCTGACCAAAGCCATTCAGTAGCCAATGGTTGGGTGGCCAGTTGAACACCAACTTACTGGGTCTAGCTAAGAGAAATTTATCAAAGTGAGATATCCTACTTCTCATATTTATGGGTGCTTTACCAGATCACTTAATACCTTTTAAGGTCAACTAACCTGTCAAATTGGCTGCAGCCTAGGCTACTGCCAATTCTCTTCTCCAAAGTATCTTCTACAACCATGGCTGCCTGCAATTGCTTCTCTATAAAAATGGGGTAAAGTTTAACACCTGCCTTACCGCTTCCATTGCTGGGGCTACAGGGATTCACCCAACTTTCTTGACCACACACTTGTATGAACTGTATTTGGTGTGGAAAGCTGTTTTGGGAATATCTTTCTCTTTGATGTGGATCTGGTTGTAACCTGCTGTGAGATCAATCTTAGATAAGACTGCAGCACCACCAAGGGCATCAAAGATGCTGTCAATGAGTGGCAATGGGTAGCAATTCTTAATAGTGCTTTGTTTAGAGCTCAGTAGTTGGTAACTGGAGCAAGGTGCTGTCCTTTTTAGCCACAAAGAATACTGCAGCACCAAAAGGGGACTGTGAGGGGCGGATAAGTCCTTTCTCCAAAGCTTCCTTGAGGTAAGCGTGTAAGGCGTTATTCTCATTGGGAGTGAGGCAATTTATGGGATGCGCTTTAGGGACTGCTCCTTTGAGTTGGATAGAATGCTGGATATGTTTCTTAGGCGGCAACCTGGGTAGAGCTTCCTTTAAGATCTCTGGGTGTTGAGCTATAATTTTGCAATCATGTGTTGTGGTGGTATCCTGGTGATCCTTGAAGTGGATGATCTTGTATTGGCAGGAGTCCCAGTTGATCTTCTTGAGATTCTTCTGTTCTTCCAAGGTCTCAGTGATGTGTCCCAAGACATTGTTGCATAGGAGTTGGTCCATAGAGTTGGGGTAGATTTGGTGGTTGACTCCTTCACGTTTGATGGTCAGTACTGAGGTTATCCAGTCTACATGGGGATTGTTTTTCCACAACTATTTGAGTCCCAATACAATGTCAAACTTGAGGAAGTTGATGACAGGGCCTTGAATGGTGGAGTGTAGGTTCTCTAGCATAACAGAGAAAGGGGAGTTTCCCGTGTTACGGCAATGTGATGTTCATCAGCTAAAACCACATTTTCAATCTGCAAAGGATTAGTGGCTAGCTTGAACTTGTTGACAAAGCTGCTGTTGACCAGGGTTTGGTCTGCGCCTGAGCCCAAGAGAGCTGAGCCTGTGTAACTGCAAAAGCAGAAAGGATAGGACATCAACTTATTTGGGTGTCTTGTGATGGTGTATAGTATTGGGTCTTCCGAGGGTACTTGAACCATTGGGCATTGGTCCACGTTCTCTAGGTGATACTCATTATTGGGCAAGTCAGGAGTAGTCTGGAGAGAGCTTGGCTCGCTTAATGCTCTCCCTGTGCTTTTCCCTTGTCCTGGTTGTCTTGAGTGGTTGCTACGCGGAAATGAGTTCTGTTTGACTGGCCATTGGTCCCATTCCCATGTCCATTTGAACCAGAGGGTTTGTGGTTGGTATTGTCATTACTGTTTCCAGGGGGTGGTCTGTTGGAGCGCCCACTTGAATGTGAGTCCTTGGGTCTCTAATTTCCCTGTTTGTGCCTTGTAAAGAGTGTTGGAAGTTTGCTCTGCCTTCTCGGCTTCACAGTACAGGCTTTGCAAGTTGGTCACTTGGTTCAGGCTCATGTGTCTCATTACATGTGACTTAAGGGTGTTGTAGTACATGAGATGCGTGGCTGGATTGTTGAAGACCATATCAGCAGGTGCGTGTAGAGGAGTTTTTGTAAGTGCAGGTGAGTTATTTTACATTGCCAGTCTGTGTCAGATTCTTCACTTGGCAGATGATCA